>CM049835.1:640513-680513 GCA_027422435.1 Schizopygopsis pylzovi
TGACAACTGTGTTCAACTCATAGTTAGAAAGTTCTGCAAACTCCAACGGTCCGATTCCAAGACGCTGCCTGTGCTGGAACAAAGTGCGGCGGTCTATTCCAAATAAGGATGCGATTCCCTGCCAGTTAAACCCAAGCCGCAGACAATGGCACAGTTGCTCATATGAAATGTCATAGCGCGGACGACCTCTGTGGCCTGTGTTACATGTAGGTGGTGGGACTGCTCTTAGTCCAGCTCCAGTAGGTCTTCCAATATCAAGCGGATGTGTGATTTGGCGCAGTATGCGGTACAGCGTATCGAGAATAACTATGCATTCTCTGGTTTCGGCATTTTGATCATAACGAACCACGGACAAAAGACTGTTAATTGTTCTGGCATGGTTATCTAATTCTCGATAAAGTGTTTCTCTCGGCTGTTGCTGTATACGCGTCAGGCACTGTAATACGCTATTAAAGAAATCGAGTATATCGTATTCATTGCACCTTGCACAAGCAAATACAACACTAACAAACGTAACAGCTATTAAGGTCACTCTGAAATTCATGTCGATCTGCATGGGGAAGACATCCCTTAAAGACTTCCGTTTACACTGAAACGCCTTCCTTTTACACTGAAATGCCTTCCGTTTACACTGAAAAGTTCACGCACATCCTCATATGAATCACTTGCATAAATGTATGTACGCAACTAAAGCATGCGTCTACGTTTTATTTTATATGTATGTGCGAGTATTTATAGGTGTATATGCATGGAAGTTTATATGTATGTGCGTGTGTTTATAGGTGTATATGCATGGAAGTTTATATGTATGTGCGTGTGTTTATAGGTGTATATGCATGGAAGTTTATATGTATGTGCGTGTGTTTATAGGTGTATATGCATGGAAGTTTATATGTATGTGCGTGTGTTTATAGGTGTATATGCATGGAAGTTTATATGTATGTGCGCGTGTTTATAGGTGTATATGCATGGAAGTTTATATGTATGTGCGCGTGTTTATAGGTGTATATGCATGGAAGTTTGTATGTATGTGCGCGTGTTTATAGGTGTATATGCATGGAAGTTTATATGTATGTGCGCGTGTTTATAGGTGTATATGCATGGAAGTTTATATGTATGTGCGCGTGTTTATAGGTGTATATGCATGGAAGTTTGTATGTATGTGCGCGTGTTTATAGGTGTATATGCATGGAAGTTTATATGTATATGCGCGTGTTTATAGGTGTATATGCATGGAAGTGTATATGTATGTGCGAGTGTTTAGAAGTGTATATGTATGTGCGAGTGTTTAGAAGTGTATATGCATGGAAGTTTATATGTATGTGCAAGTGTTTATAGGTGTATATGCACGTGTTTTTTGTGTGTTGATAAGCGAAGTTTGATTTAAATCCTAGGCGGCGCCTCATACAGATGCATATTCTGTGTGTGTGTGTGTGTGTGTGTGTGTGTGTGTGTGTGTGTGTGTGTGTGTGTGTGTGTGTGTGTGTGTGTGTGTGTGTGTGTGTAATATGCATATAAGCCAAGAAAGAAAGTCAGCTTTATTTATAAAGCGCTTTGTACAATATAGATACAATGTAAACAGAAATGCAAGGGGGTAAAAAGTTTTGATTACTAAGTGAACACATGATGTCTATAAGTGTTTTCACACATGATCACTGTATGTAGGTCATCAGTAAATGAGTGTGACATTAAAATGGCAGTTTCCCAAATTAAACAAACGAGCTGTTCGTTTCGAATGATGTGTGTAATGTAGAGAACTGTTTAGAGTTATGTAAAAGGTTTGTTTTATCATATCAAACTGTGTTTAGAGCACGTAATGTACTTATAGTTTTACAGACTTGGTTTAAAGATTAGCTATATGAGTGAATGGTTTCACTAAGTGGGCCTCACGTATCACTTTTAGTGTCTAAGCTATTTTAAAATACTGTAATGATTGTGGTGATTTTGTGGTACCGTTTGAGTAAAAGTTTCCATTTGAAAACATTAGGGAAACAAATCCATATTTTTGGATATGAAGATGAAATTTAACAAAAACAGAAAAGTAAAGCATTAAATAAATATCGGTTCTGCATATCAGTTATGGGGTGTATAAACATACTAATATCGGTTATTAAAAAAATATATATATATATCGGTTGTGGTCTAATTTAAAGTTTGGTCTTTTTGTAATTTGCTGCCACTACTGCATTTTTGATGATTGTCTCAGGTTTTGTGCATTATTATGCTCATTTAACCATAGGTCAAATGCAAAATGAAGTGCAAACTGACATGAATATTAAACATAATTCACATTATGATTCAGCTCAGCTCCTCTAGGTTCACTTGTCTTTCCTCCAGCGCAGTATGTACATTAGAGCGAGCAGCCTTTGCTGTGTCAACATGAGCTGCAGTGTGCAGGCTTTATGTTGTGCACTGCAAATTATTTCCAAGTCTCTTGCACTTAAGAGGTCTTCTTCAGCTATAAAATAGGACATGCACACAAAAACACTTCACTAGGAAATGTAATTTCACAATGAATGGCCCTTCAGGTCATGGGACCCCTTGAGGAAGCTGCACAGTGTCTGTAAGGCGAGGGCCAGCGTGTTCAACACTAGATGCAGGGGAAGGCATCCCGTACTATAAGAACTGCAATGTCATCGGAAAATTAAGGGCACTTCTCAGCACAAACGCCTTTTAGAGTTATTACTACCTATCGGAGCTTCCAGTCTTCTGGACTTAATGGCTCCCTCTGGGTGTTTAGGAGCCAAATAAATGTAATTATGCTTGTTTCATGCCCACTACATTTGAGACGTCAGGGTGCATGCTTTTTAATCGAAATAAATGGCTGGTGCAAGTTTCCAATGCAGTGCACACTCAATCCATGCAGTTCTCAAAAGACACAAAGACAGCACGTGTGAGGAAGAGAAAATGACTGAAGACAGATAGTGTTCACATCACTTACAGCTGGAGTATTGAGTATTTCTGATTCACTCATTTTATTTGGTTGATGATATCAAATTAACTAACAACGTGAATATGTGCAATGACTGTAATTAATTATTTGAAAAGTTTTCATTTGTTAAAATGATTTAACTACATTAAATAACATGAACTTACAATGAACAGCATTGCATCAGTGTCTCAGCAATGGATGCTCTGCAGTGAATGGGTGCCGTCAGAATGAGAGTCTGATAAAAACATCACAATAATCCACAGTCCATCAGTTATCATCTGGAGAAGACAAAAGATTAAACTAATCCATCATTAAGACGTTTTTAACTAAAATAGGAGTTCATGATCCATAATAACGCTTCCTCCAGTGAAAAAAATGCTCTGATCTGAATTAAGAGCGATTTATCACCATTTACGAGCCAAAACTGCTCTAAACAAATATGTGGGTGACAACAGGAGATGAGCTTTAATACAAGTGGAAGCATTATTGTGGATTATGGACTCAATGAAGCAATGGTTTGTAAGTTAAAAACATCTTAATGATGGATTTGTGTCATCTTTTTTCTTCTCCAGATGTAAACTGATGGACTGTAGATTATTGTGATGTTTTTATCAGACTCTCATTCTGACGGCACCCATTCACTGCAGAGCATCCGTTGCTGAGACACTGATGCAGACACATTTCTACAAACCTGATGAAGAAACAAACTCATCCTGATCCTGGTCGACCTGAGGATGAGCACATTTTCTGCTAATTTTCATTTCTAGGTGAACTATTCCTTTAAGACAGATACTTTAAACAGTGCTTCAGATTTGAACATTCATAAGATGGTTGTTGTATAACAAAAATATATAGTTTATTGGGAGATTACTGGAGTATATTTTAGAAGAAAATACTATATCAGTCTTTCTACTTCAAAATGTAATGGTTCATTTAATGAGTAGCTTACCATTTCTTTGCTTTTATTTGTAAAACATTTACCAGCAGCTTCTGAGTGTAAATTATTTCAGTCAATCCAACGCCTACACACTTTTTGTGTTGGGAAGAGTTAATTCAAGATATTTTCAAATGTTGTACTAAAAATAGAACCTATATACAGCATGCTAAACATTGCTAATTATTACTGTGATATATCACAGCATATGAATGAAAAAATATATAATATATTGGCTTCAGGTTGTTTTTACATCATAACTTCAGATTGTAGTTTTGCTGAACTCTGTTCATACGCAGCTAGTGTTGCACATCAAAAATAAACATAAAAGCCCAAACACAACCCAACATGTCAAATGAAGTGAGTATTCATAACGATGATTAGCGCCGTCGCCAAAGGGCCACCAAATGATATTCAGGATTTAGCTCTCAGTCTCCCAGGAGCGCCACTTCACTACTTACTTAATTATTGTAACAGGCAATTAATTAAACAGTCTAATTGGACAGAGTGACCCAGAGAGAGCACTAGTTATGTCCTATTTTTAGGAGGTAGCCTTCCTCTGTCCAGTTGTGCATTGGTTAGTCTTGTGTCCATGTCCTGTCTGCTAGCTGTGTCGATAGCATCTAGCGTGGCACTTTAGAGGCTTTCTGAGCGGGTCTGTGGAGTCGGCTATTAACATTATCAAGTTATTTATTCTCAGAGCCTCTTTCCACTGGCCTGTATTTTCCATTGCTCTGAATGTCAGAAAGCTCTAGCTGTGATTTTCCATTATTCTCTACACTGTAGACTATACATCCAGAACCTGGCGCCTGTCCTGATTCTATGAATGCATGCCATACCAATCGTCTTTAAGATGAAATGCATGGTAATCTGATCAGGCTACCTCAACAAATTTCGAAAACTTGTCACCGGTTAAACATTAATGGCATTTGAGCATTTACGGTATGACACATGTCTCCCTGAAAAAGGCAATTCTGTGCAATGATGCTTGTACAAAATTCCCCACCTCACGTATGCGCGAGTCGAACTTGTCCAGACTTGTCTGGTGCGCATAAAGTTTTCAGTTCGGCAGCGCATCCAGCATAGCAGAGTAATACGGAATTCCTGGCTTTGTTGATTCATTTAAAATCTATTTTTCTCTTGTGTGGTATTGCTGTGCGTCACTAAATCCAAACCACCTTTTGTGCATATCCACACAAACCAATAAAAATTGAGATTGGACATGTTCACTCTGGAGTAGCTGCAGTTCTTTCTAATCGAAGAATTAGGCCCGCTGAGTTCCAACCAAACCAACTTAGCACAGAATATCCCACAAATTGGTCCTTCGAGCCGAATCGGGACATCAGCTGCGCTATGGCTACATCCAGATATTACTACGAGGGAGAACAAGTTGTAAATCCTCGTCCAAGTCGTACCCGGCGGGTGCCCACCTACTTGGAGGATTATGTGCTTGATTATCCATCTCTGAGGCATGGTCATCCTTCACCAGCAGATAGCACTCAAGGAATACCTCAAGTAAGCCAGGACCTTTATAAAGGCTATATTATTCCTGCTCACAGGGACAGAGACTTTGAAAGTGAAAAGCTGCACCACATGGAGGCACGGTGGAGAGATTTAAGCAGTGAGATGAGAGAGCTTCAAATCAGAATGGACAGTGCTAGACAAGCATACTTCGTAACTAAATCTCCAGTTTATGGACCCTATCAGAGCCTTCATCACATTGAACTCAGTAACACGGGTTTAGGACCCTCCGTGACTGTAGCCTCGTCTCCACACTATGAGGAAACACTCAATCACGAGCCCCCTATGCAGCATCGCCCACAATCAAGCATGCAGCCATCCAATATAGCTCACATAGCCTCTCTGTCAGAGCCACAGCATCAAAGACTGCTTCCTGAACTCCGACGGTCAGATTCATGGCCCCCCACAGCTGCTCGGCCAGCCTATTCTCAGGTACAGCCACAGCATCAGCCAAGCCCGGTGCAGCCTGCAGCAGTCCGCATGCAGACACCTTATCAATCAGCTAATGTACCGCCTGCACCTTCTTATGTGCTGCCCCAACGTCAGCCAGTTGCTGCACAATCTGTTCCAGCATCACTACCGCCACAGTACCAGCAGACAGTGCCAGTTCCAGTCCAGCCTGTGGCAGTGCAACCAACGATGCATCCTCATCACCCTTATCAACCACTACCTCCTCCTCCTTGGCCTGGACCACAATCACAGCATTATTATCCCACAAACACTGTGACGCCTGGACTTATGGAGATGGCTTTTGCTTCTTCCTACGGCATACCCAAACCAAGGCTGGCAGTATTTTCCTCAGGGAAAGAGAGTGATTTCCTGATGCTCAAGAAAGGGCTGGATAGCATCCTTGGCCCACACAGACATCTAACGGAGGACTATAAGTATCAAGTGCTCTTGGATCATCTACACCTGCCTGCTGCTTACCAGGTAGCTAAGAGGTATGTTAACAGCCCAAATCCTTATACCAATGCCATGCATGCTCTTGAACAGAGATACGGTCAACCAAGACAGTTAATTCAGAGTGAGCTGAGAGCTATCTTAAATGCACCAGCTATTCGACCAGGTGATGCACAGGGATTTGAGGACTTTGCAGCAGCTGTTAACACACTGGTGGGCATGTTGAACATGATGGAAGGGCCTTCTAGTTATGAACTGCATTGTGGTTCCCACGTTGACACATTACTGACCAAACTGCCTGTCAGCTACAGAGACTCCTTCATAGAATACTGTCTCAACCAGCACATTATCGTTAGCGGCAGTTCCAGAACTTACACATTGCCAGAATTTACTAAGTGGCTGGAAAGGAAGTCTCAGGCCATTCAGATATCTCGACGAGTAACAGGGCCAGTGCATACAGAACCCTTTCGGCGGGAACAGAAGTCCCCTCCTTACTCTAAAGTCAAGTCAGCCACAATTCTCACTAGCAGTGAACAACATAAAGCCATCAATTTGCCCTATAGTACCTCCACAGACTCTAAAATGTCTGCTACACCTAAAAAGCGGGATCGCTTTAAGCCTTTTTGTCCCTTCTGCAACAACCATGAACATTATCTCAATGCTTGTGCAGCTTTTCTCAAGTTGAACCACATTCAAAGAGGAAGCTGGATAAAAGAGCACAATAAGTGCTGGAGGTGTGGACGAGGTCACAAAGCAGACAGCTGTACTCTTAAGAAAGCTTGTTCTACATGTGGGGGACTCCACCTGCCCATTCTGCATGAAGTTGCAGTTGCTGTGGAGAATCAGAGCATACTGACGGTGAGCACAACCAATTCTCAAGTTTACTTGGATCAAGCCAGTCACTCAGGCAGAGAGTCATGCTGAAAGTAGTCCCAGTGAGACTTCGCAGTGGCAAAAGGTTCCTGGACACTCCTGCAGTGTTGGACGACGGGTCTGAAAAAACAATCATACTACCTGCAGCAGTTAAACATCTGCATTTGAAAGGACCTGAGGAAGTGTTGGCTCTTCGAACAATAAGACATGATCTTGTTCAACTAAGAGGAACCACCATCTCCTTTGAGGTATCAGCTCTGTCACCCCTAAACGTAAAACACCAGATTCAGAATGCTTTCACAGCTGCAGATCTTAATCTCGCTGAGCAGTCTTGTCCAGTGGACACGCTGAGGAGGAAATATGGTCACCTCAGGGACATTCCTCTACAAAGCTTCACTAAAGTACAGCCTCTGTTGCTCATAGGATCAGATTATCCACAGCTGATCACACCAAACTGCCCCATCCGTATGGGTCCGCTTGGTAGCCCTATAGCAGTACATACACTGCTTGGTTGGACAGTTCAAGGACCAACAACCTTTCTCCAGCAACCCTCAAACGTAAGCTCATGCCTCCACACCACATTCCTTTCACCTACGCAAGAGTTACGTCACCATGTTGAGAGGTTGTGGCAGCTTGACATACTGCCATCGAGAAATGAGAAAGAAGTAGTCCGTTCCAGACAAGATAAAGCAGCACTTGCCATGTTGGAACAGAAAACGGTACATGTGACAGTTGACGGTATGGATCGCTACGCTACTCCACTACTGCGAAAGGGAGATGCACCCAAATTTCAGGCATCACCAAACAGTGTCATGGCTCTTTTAAGGGCCACAGAACGCCGCCTGATTAAGGACACTAACCTGGCAAGTGTGTATAACAAGGAGATACACAAACTAGAGGATGCAGGTTATGCAGTTAGAATAACCAGTACAGAAGCAGCCAATACCAGTGAGTCATGGTTTGTTCCTCACCACATTGTGCATCACAATGGCAAAGCCCGAGTAGTGTTTAACTGCTCTTTCAGCCACGAGCAGACAAACCTGAATGACAATCTACTGCCCGGTCCCACTCTTGGCCCACCATTGCTGGGAGTCCTGCTTAGGTTCAGACAGTATGCCGTTGCCATAAGTGGAGACATACGAGCCATGTTTCACCAAATCAGAATGCTACCTGAAGACCAGCCACTGCTCCGCTTCCTCTGGAGGGACATGGAAAGAGATCGGACCCCAGACATCTATGAATGGCGAGTATTACCATTTGGGACCACTTGTAGTCCATGCTGTGCCACATATGCTCTCCAGAGGCATGTCAGAGACAACACTGAGGGCAATGAAGAGGTAGTTGAGTCTATCCAGCAGTCTTTCTATGTGGACAACTGCTTACAGTCACTTCAGTGTCAGCATCAGGCTAAGAAACTCATTGATAAAATGAGAGCATTGTTGACGACTGGTGGTTTTGACATAAGGCAATGGGCTAGCAATGTTCCAGATCTGATTGCTCATCTACCCACTGAGGCGAAATCAGAAAGCTGTGAACTGTGGTTGTCGGCAAATAGAACTGATCTGCAAGAGTCAGCACTTGGCTTGATGTGGAACTGTTCAAAAGACACTTTCAGTGACAAACACAGACCTGTCTCTACAAATAGTGAAACCTCAATGAGAACTGTTTATCGCATCCTGGCGAGCCAGTATGATCCACACGGATACATCATCCATTTTACTACCAGGGCCAAAATCCTGGTTCAAATATTATGGAAAAGGGTTGAGAGCTGGGATGAACCTCTACCAGCTGACCTCCTATCAGAATGAAAGGCATGGGAAAAAGAGCTTCCAAACCTACAAAAAATAACACTACCGAGGTGTTACACACCAGCATGCAACAACACCTCCTCCACTATCGATATGCATGTTTTCTGTGATGCATCAGAGAAAGCATATGGCTCTGTGGCATATTTACGGATAGAAACTGGTGACTACATTCAAGTTGCATTCATCATGGCGAGGTCACGTGTGGCACCTAAGAAGCAACTCTCAGTGCCCCGCCTTGAACTCTGTGCAGCATTGTCTGGAGCTCAGCTTGCCAAAACACTGAACTCCGAACTTACCCTTAGCATCAGACAGACAGTCATGTGGTCAGACTCAACCACCGTGTTACACTGGATAAAGTCAGAGTCATGTAACTATAAAGTGTTCGTAGGCACACGAATTGCAGAGATTCAAGACCTCATTGGATGTGAAAACTGGAACTACGTGGATACAGACAACAACCCTGCTAACGATATAACCCGGGGTAAGACCCTCATAGATCTGTATCACAACTGCAGATGGAACCAAGGTCCAGAATTTTTGCATGAATCTCCAGACCACTGGCCAATTCACCCCTCAGTACCAGTAGAAGTCTCAGAAGAACTCCGCAAATCATCATTTTGCGGTAATGTCTCGATCAGTCATGCCTCTTCACCTAATGTAGATGACTGCAAATCATGGGACGACCTCATCGTGACCACATACCGGTCTCTGCATGGGGCGGCAGCACCCCCTATGTCTGCCACAGAACGAATAGAGACTGAAATGGCTGTCCTCAAACGTGCGCAGGCTGAAAGTTTTCCTGATGAAGTGCATGCCCTTCAAGCCAACAAACCTGTGCATCCACACAGTCGATTAAGGTCCCTTGCTCCAGCATTAGACCCCGATCTAGACCTGATTAGAGTTGGTGGTAGATTGCGCAAAGCTGCAACACTACCAGAGGAAGTACTTCACCCTATTGTGCTGGCACCAGAACACCCAATAACCAAACTGTTAATACAAGATTTTGATAACCGCCTGATGCATGCTGGTCCTGAAAGGATCTTTGCCGAGTTAAGGCAGACCTATTGGGTTCTTAGAGGCCGCCAGATGATCAAAAAGCACCAGAGACAATGTGTTGAATTTAGGAAATGGCGTGGTAAACCTATTGTACCTAAAATGGCGGACATGCCTGCTTCTCGTTTGAGGATTAATCAGCCTCCATTCTGGTCGACAGGGATGGACTGTTTTGGTCCCTACATGATCAAAATAGGCAGACGGCTAGAAAAGAGATGGGGCATAATATTTAAATGTCTCACTACAAGGTGTGTACATCTCGACTTGTTGTGCGGCATGGATGCAGATTCCTTTTTATTAGCCCTCAGATGCTTCATAGCAAGGAGAGGAAAGCCCTTTGAACTCATCAGTGACAGAGGCACCAACTTCAGAGGGGGAGAGTGTGAGCTCTCTGAAGCCTTTGCGGAAATGGAACCATCCCTCCAAGAGCAACTAGCCAACCAAAAAATTTCCTTCAGACCAAACCCACCTCATGCGCCTCACTTCGGAGGAGTATGGGAGAGGGAAATTAAATCTGTCAAGACTTCCCTCAGAGTTGTTCTGAAAGATCATACCGTCTCTGAGGAAGTCCTTAGCACAGTGTTGATCGAGGTGGAATGCGTTTTGAATTCAAAACGTCGCTACAGACACAGCCAAGTGATCGCTGATCACTTCTGGACCCAGTTCCTCAGAAACTACCTACCCAGTCTTCAACTTCGACAGAAGTGGCAGAACATCACACCAAACCTTGCAGTCGATCAAGTAGTATTGATTGCGGATCACCAGCTTCCCAGAGCCCAATGGCCAGTCGGTAAGGTAACCAGAACCCTTCCAAGTGATGACGGTGCAATCAGAGCTGCTGAGGTGGACATAAAGGGCAACACATATATCCGCCCAGTAGCTAAACTGATTGTGCTACCAAAAATGCCTGAAGATTAGTTTCTAGCACCAGTTGCTAAGCTGGGACAATTTGTGGATTTGTAAATTTGGATTTGTAAATTTGTAAATTTGTAAATTTGTGGGGCGGCTGTACAAAATTCCCCACCTCATGCATGCGCGAGTCGAACTTGTCCAGACTTGTCTGGTGCGCATAAAGTTTTCAGTTCGGCAGCGCATCCAGCATAGCAGAGTAATACGGAATTCCTGGCTTTGTTGATTCATTTAAAATCTATTTTTCTCTTGTGTGGTATTGCTGTGCGTCACTAAATCCAAACCACCTTTTGTGCATATCCACACAAACCAATAAAAATTGAGATTGGACATGTTCACTCTGGAGTAGCTGCAGTTCTTTCTAATCGAAGAATTAGGCCCGCTGAGTTCCAACCAAACCAACTTAGCACAGAATATCCCACAATGCTGCTAACATGTTTGTATATTTATGATACATAAATTCTATGAACATCATTTGAAGAAAAAGACTGTAATGCATGTACAATTTTCAAACAGCTGGACAAACTTTATAGTGAGGATGTTAAAGTGTTAACAAAGAAATGCACCAATATTGTCAAAACCTATTGTGTGGTGCTGTCTAGCCCTGGGAAGTGTGGATAGCTTCCGGCTGCCATGGTTGTGTTGGCATTGAGTGAATGTGTGCTGGAGGCATGTCAACACAGCCCAGAGCCACCAACCAGCACACGGGTCACGTGATCTCTGTGTGTCCTTTCATAACACTGACACTAGCTGCTTTCTGACTAACAGGGTCCCTACACAGTGCTCGCTGCTCAGCACGGTATATGTGTTCACATCATTTGACACAACACATTTAAGTCCATCTCACACACAACAACCTTGACTTGCATATATTAGAGTTCAAAGTACAATGACATCATATAAATAATAATGACACCTCTGCTATGCTTTAAAACTAAATTACTTTTAAATCCCATGAGACTAAAAAAAGAGGCAAAGCATTCACAACGGTCAACTTATAATAATTATTCAGCCTATTCTTTTAACTGTTGGGTTGGATTTAATTAGAAACATCTATTTTAGCATTCATCTTTGCATGGTTGCAACACGTCCGTTAACAAAGAAAAGAAAGTGACAGTGTGTGTTGTGTGTTAGTGAGAAGTGTGTTAGTTCTGACAGTTTGAAGCAACAACTGTGATCAACACAATTCAAAAGGTAACCATCAGAGAAATCATCCGTTGTTAAAACAAAGAAACCCCATTCATCATAGGGAAAAAGGGAAAGAGGCTCTAACAATTCATAACAACATCAGTTACCTGCTATGTTTACGTTTAGTTGTCTTTACATTAGAAGCACAACTCACCCTAGTCATCCCTAGTGCAGCTCTATTAAACACTTCTGGTCTCATGAACAGTGCACATTATTAAAAATAAAATAATCACGTGCCCTTTACCTATGGGATACATTAAAAAAAATTCCTGTTTCACTCTGGGATACTCACCATTGCACAAGTACAATGGCTTTCATGTGGACTTTAACAACGAAGATTTATACTTGCTAAAGTGTGCCAGTACAGCAGACTGACGTAAAATCAGTGTTGTCATCAGTAAGATCAGATGTTAACCTCTGACACAGGAGTGACCGCAGATGCTCGGATCTCATCAGGAGGGCAAGTCGTGCCATAACAGAGCCGTTCACCTTCACACTGTATGGAGAAATTATTGACCGAACCTCCGCTAACCTCTCCCTTAATCACTGCCATGGTGAAAGAGGTTTCTATGCCCACTGCTCATATTACACCTGACGATCACTCACGAGGTGTGTGGCTAAAGAGAGTACTGTAGTCCAGTGTACACACACCTTTAATGCACATCACAGTTTATCTAAACACCAAACACACTATTTATATGGTAAACTGTGAGTGATGCACTTCATGACAACTGACTACAGTTACAATAATGAGCAACATTATTCAGTGGATGAAATTGTTATTGTGATCATTAATATAACTATTAATACACTATTAAAAAAACTATTCAAGCAAAATCTCACAACTTCATTCCAATTGTTTATTACATTTTTTCACATGCACACAGCATTAGCAGCACTGGAAATGACTGAGATTTACTGGAGGAATCCTAATGGGGGGAGTTGAGAATATACAGGAACTTTGTTATGGCTCTTGAACACAGAACCAGACTGAAGAAACAAACAGGAGTTTTATTCACAGCTTGAGCAATACAGGTTATGGCAGGTAAGTAAGCAGTTCTATTAATGGTTGGAATGAGCAATGATAATCTGCTAATGATATGGCAGGTAAATAAGCAGTTCTATGAACAGGACTTTCTTTTATTGCAGGTGCAGGAGATCATGGATGGAGAAGCAAATTGATGGTGAGCACACACCTCATCTTCAAGATAAATATCTAGGTAGTCCTTACACGCATATACAGGAAACACGAATGAGGGGAAGGCACGCTGGAGGTAATCACAGGCGATACATGCTGGAGGTATACACTGGAGATATTCACTGGAGTTTGTCACTGGAGATCAGGAGAACAGATAAGAAGTCCACTTAGCACAAACAAGACTGGACAATGAGGTGAACGTTGTGACTGGGTGACGTCAGAGCCTGGCCAATCCGTGACAGTAGGGCAGGGCCTGATACAATGTCCTTGCGGATCCCAAAGTGTCTGACGGTATGGTCAAAGAGGAGTTATGTCATTTCCATCACGGTAGGGATGCATTTGGGGGAAGGCAAACTACATGATTTGGAAAAACAATCAATGACCACAATGATGCATGTGTTACCATCAGATGGGGCAGCCTTGATGTAAAACCCCGTTGCCAGCGGTAGGAAGGACACAAGGAGTACGTACTTAAAACCTGGGGAAGGCGAAGGACTATCACCAGGATCCCAAAAGGATGGGAGTCACGAAGGAGACCTCAACCCAAGAATTCCAACTAAGCCCACCGCTCGAAAGGCCAATAAAAAAATCTCAACAAGCAGGGCAAATTCCAAAGAATAATTGTCCATCAGGGACCACCGATCCTTCAAATGACCACCAACAGGTAAGGCCCTAAAACCACGGGGCCAACCTAGAAATCCCACGAACGGAACGGTTAACCCTAATGACCCTTCAAAAAATATTGATCCGAATCGGACAAACAAACACAAACCACCAATTCCCGCCTTGAAAGAATTTAAAAAAACCATAAAGGTCTAAACGTACAAAGCAAAAAAATGTGCTTTTTTTGGACCGGCGCAGTGTTTTATCGGCCCAACGCCTAGGGATTGTTAAATTATACAGACCCCATTCTTAACTTTTAAAATTAACCCTTAATTTTTTTTATAAAATTAAATATTCCCAAAAACCCTAAACGCAAACCCATATAATGGCCAAATTTCCTTTTCCTATTGGGTCTGTCGCTCCCAGGTCCCCTTTCCCAGGTTGGTGCTCTTCCTTTAGGTGGTGGTTTACCTAGCCAGGGGGGCCCCCCCCTGATTTTTTTGTCCCACAAATAAAAATCGTACTACCTTAATTGGGGTTTAATTAGTCTGGCCATTGGGGCCCCCCCTACAGTTCAAAACGATTTCGGCTGACTAACGTGCCATTGGTGATTCTTAATTTTTTTTCTTTCTGCTATCCACAATTACCCCTCCTAACGGAAAGATGGCCATTTTTGGGTTTCGTTTAGTTTTTAGGGAATTTATTTAAATTTTAAAAAAATTCAAATGGGACAACCGATTGTTGATTAAAAACTAATACAGAAAACAAGTTTAAAAATTTTTGGGGAAACTCGGTAAAAATTTATAAAAGTAAAGGTGCAAACTGGGTATAAGAAAGAGGTTTTTAGTTGTAAATGGGCTTTGGTTTTTTGTGACCGCAGATGCTCGGATCTCATCAGGAGGGCAAGTCGTGCCATAACAGAGCCGTTCACCTTCACACGGTATGGAGAAATTATTGACCGAACCTCCGCTAACCTCTCCCTTAATCACTGCCATGGTGAAAGAGGTTTCTATGCCCACTGCTCATATTACACCTGACGATCACTCACGAGGTGTGTGGCTAAAGAGAGTACTGTGGTCCAGTGTACACACACCTTTAATGCACATCACAGTTTATCTAAACACCAAACACACTATTTATATGGTAAACTGTGAGTGATGCACTTCATGACAACTGACTACAGTTACAATAATGAGCAACATTATTCAGTGGATGAAATTGTTATTGTGATCATTAATATAACTATTAATACACTATAAAAAAACTATTCAAGCAAAATCTCACAACTTCATTCCAATTGTTTATTACATTTTTTCACATGCACACAGCATTAGCAGCACTGGAAATGACTGAGATTTACTGGAGGAATCCTAATGGGGGGAGTTGAGAATATACAGGAACTTTGTTATGGCTCTTGAACACAGAACCAGACTGAAGAAACAAACAGGAGTTTTATTCACAGCTTGAGCAATACAGGTTATGGCAGGTAAGTAAGCAGTTCTATTAATGGTTGGAATGAGCAATGATAATCTGCTAATGATATGGCAGGTAAATAAGCAGTTCCATGAACAGGACTTTCTTTTATTGCAGGTGCAGGAGATCATGGATGGAGAAGCAAATTGATGGTGAGCACACACCTCATCTTCAGGATAAATATCTAGGTAGTCCTTACACGCATATACAGGAAACACGAATGAGGGGAAGGCATGCTGGAGGTAATCACAGGCGATACATGCTGGAGGTATACACTGGAGATATTCACTGGAGTTCATCACTGGAGATCAGGAGAACAGATAAGAAGTCCACTTAGCACAAACAAGACTGCACAATGAGGTGAGATGAGATGTGTGCTTAAGTAGCAGTCTTAATGAGGCATCCTGATAAGATCCTGGTGAGGAGCAGTTGTGGCGGCTTAGTATTTGGGTGAGGGTAAACGTTGTGACTGGGTGACGTCAGAGCCTGGCCAATCCGTGACAGTAGGGCAGGGCCTGATACAATGTCCTTGCGGATCCCAAAGTGTCTGACGGTATGGTCAAAGAGGAGTTATGTCATTTCCATCACGGTAGGGATGCATTTGGGGGAAGGCAAACTACATGATTTGGAAAAACAATCAATGACCACAATGATGCATGTGTTACCATCAGATGGGGGCAGGTCCTTGATGTAATCAACTCCCAGGTGTGACCACAGACGGTTAGGAATGGACAACATATGGAGTTACTGGTAGCTCTTTGAGATGGTGCAGTCAGAGCAGCCATGAAATAACTTACTCACATCCCTGGCAATGTTGGGCCACCAGAAGCAATCTTTTCACAGCGATAGGGTGTTATTGGCCCCTGGGTGGCCAGTGCCTAGAGATGAGTGCATGGAGTGGATCAGTGGGGTTCGTTGAGAACGAGGAACATACTGAAGCCCTTGTGAACACCCCACAGGAGCAGTTTAATCAAGTTTAATATCTTGGCTTCTCAAATATATTCTAGATTCTTGTGTTCAATATTGAGACCACTGGACGGGATTAAAAAACAGGGCGGAAGGCAAGATGGGCTCAGGATGCTCAGCCTTAGCATACTTGGTACCTGGATGATAAGAAATATATACATTTAAGTGGGTTTTATAAATAAAGCCCATTTTGTCTGGCGAGAATTTAATCTCTTGGCTTCTCAAAGATATTCTAGGTTGCTGATGTCATAGTTTTTCTCTGTCAGGGTGAGCTTCTTAGAGAAATGGATGTCCTGGAATTTAGAGGGGGATTGACAAGTCCATATGACATGAGCACGTAACCATATTGACCATTGGGTTTTACAAATGCCATCTTCCACCATTCTCCCTTACATATAAGGATGAGGTTATAGGCACTGCAGAGGTCCAACTTGCTAAACACGGTGGCTCTGCAGAGATTTTCAAGGGCTTCACTGTGATTTTGTTGAGAGCACGGTAATCAATACAAGGCAGCAAGCCTCTGTCCTTCTTTGCCACAAAGAAGAATCTTGAAGCAGCAGGGGAAGTCCAAGGTTGCATGTATCTTTGTTCTAATGCTTACTTAATGTACTCCTCCATGGCCTTCTGCTCGGGAGAGAAAGTGGGTAGATCTTCCCGCGGGACACTGGCTCACCCAAAATCAGATCCATAGCTGGTGTGGAGGCAACTTCTAAGTTTACGTCAATACGTCAACGAGGGGTGCATCGCAAGCTGGGACATCAACAGACTGTCGTTCCACTGGGCTCTCAATGGAGCTGGAGTTCACTAGTAGGGTCTGGAGAGGAGAGAGAGGAGTTGTGGAATTTAAGGAAAACATCCACAGAAGCAGTCCTCACCACACTTCTAGACTTTGTCAATTTTCCAGAAGATGTCAGGGTTATGTTGCACTAGCCACAGGTACCCTAGGATCACATCAGTAGTGGAATGATCCAGAACCAGAAGATTGGTCTCTTTGGTGTGGAGCTGGCCAATGTGTTGTTGAAAAGGTCCTGCAAGGAAACACCTCCAACACCACAGTGCAAACAGTCCGATATCGCGTTCATAATCGAATGCGATTCATCTGCGATATTGAACGCGATATTGCCTAGCTTGCCATGAACTACGGCTCTGTGTATTAACTGCCGCTCCATTTGAAAACAGGTGATGGAGATTTACCACCAATCACGGAGCCGGATTTACTTATGAGAATTGCATGCGATTAATTGCACAGCCCTACTTAAAACCCTTGCAGGGGAGGTAAGGACTCAAGGAGACCACTACTTAAAAACCCTTGGTAGGGGAGAAATCACAGGGCTATCCTCAGATAGCTAGGCTGTAAGTGAAGGGAACCATTGCAATTGCCAAGACCACCAGCAATGGGCTGTCTAATTATAGACCCCAAAAAGGGAGACAACATTATCTAGGCAGGGCTCAAGGAGCTAGTACATAGTTATCCTCAGCTAGCAATGTATCCAGGAAAGGGCAAGGTGAACCATAGCTAGCCTCAGATAGCTGTATTCCAATAAGCCTGTCCTGCCATAACAATGGCTGAAATATTACCATCCTCAAATAGCCATTGTAAAGAGGACCCCAATCAGTGTCAGTCCCACAGTAGGCCAGCGAGCACTGTATATTGACCAGAGGCTCACAAAAGGGAGATCCTGACCATAGTAAATGATTCGCTAAAGAGTAAACACAGAAAATTCCATTAGTCCAAGATCTAAGCCTAATGCAAGCATGGCCATAACACTAGGTGGCTGGACACAGCTATCCTCAAATAACATTTCCCTCAAATAAGGCTAAAGTTGCAAAGACTTTAGAGGTTACCCGAGAGAACTTATGCCAAGGGGAACCCAACCTAGTCATAGACGCCAGGCTAGAACATAGTTGCCCTTAGACTGCTATATTCCAGAGCAAAGCAAGCTTGAGCTGGAGCATAACCATCCGTAGACAGCTACACTCTGAGCAGAGTAACAGTCTACGCAGCCCAAACCTACTAAGTGGGATTCAAAGGGACCACCCACTTAAAAATGCCCAGAAGCCTGGGGAGGCAGCCACTCCTAAACCCATCTGACTTAACACAGGAAAGAACATTCCCCATAACCACTCTAGGTCACTGAAACAGCCTGGGAGAGAAGCTCACAAGCTCTCTCCACAGGGCTTTAAATACATCCACGCCCAGTGATGCTCTCTTCACACAGCAACATGAATATTAGAGAGGCACAGCTGAGCTGAACATAGCTCCGCCCATGATCTCGCGATTTCGCATGCTCCAAGCTAAAAAGAATTCAATGCTCACAGTTCATTGCTATGGCAACACGAGCATTACCCGCGGCGAAAGTGTTATCCGTGGCATCAGGCAACCTGATGAAAAGAGTATGCAGACACCGCAGATCAAAGCAATCGCCAGAAGCCTGAGATAAAACCGTGCCGCAGCAACAGCCCGAGACACAAACGCTTTGCCCCGGATCCCTTTGGAAAAGGAACAAGCATGAGCAGAGCATTATCATTGTGACTCATTAAAGACGAAAAAGTCAGAATATGCCCTCAAGTGTTAGAACTCAAACATGGAGGTACACATTCCTTAAAGCTCTGCTCAACTCACCAGGATGATACTTCAACCATGAACAAACAGACGGCTCCGAAAACAACAAAAGTTGGTGATGTATTCAGCAGGTGCCTTTTTATACTTTTGGGTAACCGCCTAGGACATCACAGGCCACGTGGACCAATAGGATTGGAGTTGTTTTACACAAGCTTCAGACACCGGTCATGCTGGCAGCATCCCCAAAGTGTCCACTAGGAGCGTAGATGTCCCTTGAAGGGGAACTATTATTATGGATTTCTGCAGAAAACTGATAGTTTCATCAATTGACTAACCGATCAATCGGTCAACCTCTAGCCATCACCCAATCATTTATACTGACACCTTATTCTGATGACAATACAATCCATGTGCATTTATTTGCTGATAAAATAACTGACTGTGTTTATGAATATACAGTATCTCACAGAAGTGAGTACACCCCTCACATTTCAGTAAATATTTCATTTTATATTTTCATGTGACAACACTTAAGAAAAGACACTTTACTACAATGTAAAGTAGTGAGTGTATAGCTTGTATGACAGTGTAAATTTGCTGTCCCCTCAAAATAACTCAACACCCAGCCATTAATGTCTAAACCGCTGGCCACAAAAGTGAGTACACCCCTAATTGAATATGTTCAAATTGGGCCCAAAGTGTCAATATTTTGTGTAGCCACCATTATTTTCCTGCACTGCCTTAATTCTTGGGCATGGAGTTCACCAGAGCTTCAGAGGTTGCCACTGGAGTCCTCTTCCTCTCCTCCAAGACTACATCACAGAGCTGGTGGATGTTAGAGACCATGCGCTCCTCCACCTTCAGTTTGATGATGCCCCACAGATACTCAATAGGGTTTAGGTCTGGAGACATGCTTGGCCAGTTCATCACCTTTACCCTCAGCTTCTTTAGCAAGGCAGTGGTCATCTTGGAGGTGTGTTAGGGCTCGTTATCATGTTTGAATACTGCTCTACAGCCCAGTCTTGAATACTGCTCTGCGGCCCAGTCTCTGAAGGGAGGGGATCATGCTCTGCATGTCACAGTACATGTCGGCAGCACTCATGCAGCCCCAGACCATGACACTCCCACCTCCATGCTTGACTGTAGGCAAGACACACTTGTCTTTGTACTTTTCACTTGGTTGCCGCCACACACGCGTGACACCATCTGAACCAAATAAGTTCAATCAAATATATAAATCTTGATCTCATCAGACCACAGGACATTAATCCATTAATCCATGTCCTCATGTCTGCTTGTCTTCAGCAAACTGTTTGGGGGCTTTCTTGTGTATAAACTTTAGAAGAGGCTTCCTTCTGGGATGACAGCCATGCAGACCAATTTGATGCGGTGTGCGGCGTATGGTCTGAGCACTGACAGGCTGATCCCCCACCCCTTCAACCTCTGCAGCAATGCTGGCAGCACTCATACGTCTATTTCCAAAACACAACCTCTGGATATGACGCTGAGCACGTGCACTGAACTTCTTTAGTCGACCATGGCGAGGCCTGTTCTGAGTGGAATCTGTCCTGTTAAACCGCTGTATGGTCTTGGCCACCGTGCTGAAGCTCAGTTTCAGGGTCTTGGCAATCTTCTTATAGACTACGCCATCTTTATGTAGAGCAACAATTATTTTTTTCAGATCCTCAGAGAGTTCTTTGCCTTGAGGTGCCATGTTGAACTTCCAGTGACCAGTATGAGAGAGTGAGAGTGATAACACCAAATTTAACACACCTGCTCCCCATTCACACCTGAGACCTTGTAACACTAACGAGTCACGTGACACCGGGAGAGAAAATGGCTAATTGGGCCCAATTCAGACATTTTCACTTAGGGGTGTACTCACTTTTGCAGCCAGCGGTTTAGACATTAATGGCTGTGTGTTGAGTTATTTTAAGGGGACTGCAAATTTACACTGTTATACAAGCTGTACACTCACTACTTTACATTGTAGCAAAGTGTAATTTATTCAGTGTTGTCACATGAAAATATATAATAAAATATTTACCAAAACTTGAGGGGTGACTCAATGACTCATACAGCCAGCACACATACAGAAAGCCACCTGTCACACTGCATGTGAGTGGTGAATTTGGCTTTCTGTATGTGTGCTGGCTGTATAAGTCATTGAGCTTAAAAAGTAACCATTCATAAATTAATGTATGCCTCACAAGGAAAAACAGCCAATCTCGTAATGGTTACTTAGCTTATAATAATGATCACTGACAAAATTTTATCTTTGGAGGGAGTAGACATGGAAATGAGACACAGCAAGTATCTCTCTCACTCCTATTCCTGGGTTAAGTGCTCAAAAATATCTACAGTATTCAGTATATTTGTGTAATTATGTAACTACAGTGCTGTGTGAAAATGGCTGTTCAAAGCAATGGGTTACTGGCCGTATCACAATAAATACACTCTATACACCATCTATAGTAGATCTTGGTCAGGGTAGATGTCATATTGAATTATAAATGGATGAAAATGAGGCTATGAAGGGCAGATTTGCAGTCTTTTCAATGGTTCTTGGTTATAAATAATATTGGGGATCTCTCAGCGCCATCATCGTTTAGGGTCAGTTAGATGTTCTCAGCTTCATGTTTTCAGGAGTTATGCAAGTAATGTTTTCTTTAGCGAAGAGAAAAGGCATTAAACTACTCTTGATTTACCAGCGCAACATAACATAATGTCAGATTTAGGTTCAGAAGGTGCACAAGTTCCACCAAAGGATGTCCAGACTAATATTTACAGACACGCACAGTGTATTAGTGGTGGATTACTCATCTAAGCAGCATCACAAAGTGGGTCATTTCACAAAGACAGGCACACAAAGCTGCAAACAGCACATACCTCACAAAGCTTTCATTTTAATGGCATTATGAAACTGAACTGGTGAATCTGCTTGTCTTATGCAATCCCAAACAGTTCTAGAAAGACTCTTCATGAGCCAACAATAAATAGAGCTGCTTAAATCAGCAACCACTACATATTTGGATCAATGTGCACGGAGGTAAATACATCCACAGCAGTAAATGCAGATATATGATCTGCTGCTTGAGATCATTAATATTTAAATATTTATCTAAGACAACAAGTGTGATTAAACAGAACCACTGCTTCTCCTAAGACAAAGATCATAGTAATCTCATACGTGTCTCCTCCAGAGTTTCAAATAGATCTCAATAGTTTCTCAACTGTGCTCAGGATTACCAAAATACTCTTCCAATTCTTCCAACATCTAATGATCAGAGATTGTTAATTTTACAGCTCTACTGTACATGAACAACAAATGTTTAATTTGAGACAAAGTTAAAAAGAAACATGACAGAGGGACAAGCAAGCACCAAACATACAGTATTTCAGATTCGTTTAGCTTTCTAACGAGACAGCGGTGTTATCAGAGCTTGCTGATGTATCTTTGACTAACTAACACACTGATCCTCAAACACACAATGAACTTCTCATCAAGCTAAACTTGCGAATATGAAGAAACAAACTTGTTTTCAGAGAGAACGAAAGTGAGAAAAGCACTTACTCTGGAGCATCTGAGAGCCATAGAGCCATTTACATGAACCTCCTGTGGCTGCAGGACTAAAAATAGAGCGGCCGGGCCAGTTTGCACTTTTCCATGCGCTCAATGGATTTGTTATGAGAGCGGCACACTGGGAAGACCCAAGCAGGTTCAGATCACACGAGATCAAGCCAGAGCAACAGCTGTGTGCGGATCCATCCGTCTGAGGGCAGGTGAAGGTGTTTTCTCACAGCGTCTGTGTCCGCATTGGCCCTCCGCATTATCCCCACAAATCCTGCATAATCTGTGCCTCAAAAGTCATTACGCCATAACTATTGAGCCATAAAGGTTATTCAGAACTAATCCTCGCTGAAGGAAGTCCTCTATTTTATGGAAAAGTCCTGAGTGTTTAGGAGGATCCCAGGGATTAACGCACGCTTTCTTGAGTCGAGGGGGTGATTGGCATAAAAATGTTTCAATGTTTATCAGCATAACAAACAGCACATTCTTTCTGTGTAACTGTACGTTCTCACTGAAGGACACGCTGAGCTCTGTTTGGGACACATTTTAACCACTTTCTTCACAAAATAATGAGTGGTGGAGTGAATCTCACTGGAAACTGGATGGGTTATGATCATAAAAAAAAAGATCAAAAGTTTTGTTTTGAGAATTAAAAGTTTCATGCCATTCCTATAACCTGTATGCGTTTTGTATTTTTCTTTCTTTCTTTCTTTCATTTTAGTGTATGGACCATAAAACGTGTGATTTTTCGCACTTTAAGCCTTTTTCAGACCTAATTTTCACAACATTCAAACTGAAAATGCCATTCACAGCCTAATTTACTTACAACATTTGAATATGCTTCATAAATAAAATAAAGTAAATATAGTAACTAGTCTTTATTTTAAAATCATGTTGACTGGAAGCACATTTCCCCCAAAATTGTCATTACTGTAATCTCATTAATGTAATACAAGAAACATATATGCAAATAAATAAATCATAAATATTCAATTAAATATCGAACACGTTATTTAAATTCTAAAGTATTTTTTTAATACACAGACAAAATAAATAACAGTGAAACAATTTTCACTTAAATTACTAGTAAATCTTACAAATGATACAAAGAACATATTGAATTAAGGATTTTATTTAGAAAAATGCTAGACTTTAATACTCGATATTTTGAATTGGATTGGATTTATGCATGTATTTATTTATTTTTTACAGTGCTTCATGGTAGTATTTTTCTACCGAAATTAATATTGACTGATTTTAATGTTGCTTGTACTTATTCAAAATATGAGCCTTAAATGTTTAGTAGAATTAGTAGTAACAATTTAATTTTCTTTAGGTATAATTTACTATGTTTTGCTTTTGATGTTTTGGTGAAACTTTCTTTGTGAGATTCCCCAGTACAAGATCATATGAGGCTTCCTGAAGTGAGTTATTTATCCTCATGACATGCTCTTCTTGGGTCTGGAGGCTTCAAATAAAGCATCCTACGGTGAGGTCCTGAGGTCTTGGGGGAGCAGACATGTGAAGACAGCTGTAGGACTGGGCTTCCCATGCCCTTTGGGCTGGAGCTGGACATCTCCCACAGACCAGGCCAGCTTTAAATAGCATGCCCTCCCACCACAGATATTATTAGTAAGCTGCATGTGCTGTCCAGGAAACCTCCTCATGGCCAAACTGCTGTCTTTATAAGCCCAATTCCTCACTTGCTGACTCCAGCTACTTTTATAGTAAAAGCAAAGCCACACACTGTTTCCCACAATCACATGCATTTAATAAACACTGTTTTTCAGTCAGTGTCTTTATGGTCATTTAGTCTTCTGGTGATGGGAAACGACATGCTTTTGAAAATGTGTGAGACAGCATGATACATCAGCATATATTGATTAATTAAGCATTATTCAGCTTTATTTTTATTAATATTTCATGCCATTTTTATTCTTCAGGTTCTTCAAGAAGGTTCACTTTCAGGCTTTAAAGCCCTTCCCTTATGATAACAACTCATATGTAAACATATTACAAATATGTATATCATGAATTATTTGCAATTGTGCATTCAGATTTCAGAAAATCCTGACAGTAAAGCATCCAGGGACCCGTGGCTTATTATTTTCAGCATAGTATGATGTGACACACTAATCCTAATCTCACATATTTAGGATAAATAAAATGCAAACAGGGATGCAGCTGATGACTTAACTGAGCCTGATCCTCAAAAGACTGTTAAACACCACAAATATCATTGTATGAGCTTGAAACAGAGTGAATAATGAGCTCAGGTGTTTGTCAGCACGGGCTCAGTGTTGCTCTGTTTAGATGGGTTGGGTTTGCTGATTAAACCACCATCACTCATGCAAATCTGCAATGAACTCCTTGTGAAAGCATACAGTATGTGCATTATTAAACCGCCTGCCCTGAGTCACAAGAACAGACATTAGCACACACTGAACCAGCTCAGACAATCAAACAAACATCAGTCATCGTGCCACTGCTAATGCATTGTGACAGACTGATGCTCCCCTCAGATGCAGGCGTCCCGTTACGGCACAGCCCACCAATGCTAAACAAAGAACTTGATCATTAAACAATAAGTAGTAGCCCGTAAAGAATTCTTCCACCGCCCGTTATAAGCATGCTCTTTACAGCTAACAGCTTGGTGCATTTATATAGTCTCTGTACTGTTATGCACAGATAGGTCCGTATATATTTGGACAAAGACACTATTTTTGTTATTTTTAGCAAAATCATACAAATCTGAATTGCAATCGGCAGCAGTGTTTGCATATGGCCCTGATGTACCCTCGTTGACCACATAAAAAAATAGCATGCTTAAAATACATGTTGTTATTTACAGTTCATATAAACGAGGTGTGCTTTTAAATTAAAAGCAATTAGCCAAACTTTATAGTCATTTTTGAGCCACTGAAGTACATCTATATATGCAGTTTCATAATTGCTTCTATTGTCTTTGAAATATAATTTACCATTGAATGCACTGATAAGCATTTATAATAAATTAAAATGTACTTTAATGTCACTTCTATTGAAAATTGTATGTCACATATTTAAATATATTTTTAATTACACAACTGTAATGATTAAGTTGCAATTTAGAACATTTAAAAAATATTACTTTATATGTAACATTGAACTGCAACAATGTTCTTAAATCGTTAAGACGACGTTTGTCTCAAAATATATGCATTCATTTTGGCAATTCTCATTTGCTATTTTAAAAAAACATCTAATATTAGATCAAGTAAGCACAGAATCTCCCTTTATGCAGATGATCTGTTAATATACCTGAGCAATCCTCTATTCCACCTTTGCTGCAAGTACTTAAGGAAAACAGTGATATATCTGGCTAAAACATAATTCATATAAAAGAGTGAAGCATTGCCTATTAATAAATCAGAAGAGTTACCTGTGTACTAATAGGTTTAAATATTTAGGTATTCACATTGATTTGACATACGTGACCCTGGACCACAAAACCAGTCATAAGGGTCAATTTTTCGAAATTAAGATTTATGCATCATCAGAAAGCTGAATAAATAATATTTCCATTTATGTATGGTTTGTTATGATTGGACAATATTTGAAAATCTGGAATCTGAGGGTGCAAAAAAATCTAAATATTGAGAAAATCACCTTTAAAGTTGTTCAAATGAAGTTCTTAGCAATGCATATTATGCATATTTTGATATATTTATGGTACAAATATCTTCATGGAACATGTTCTTAATATCCTATAGATTTTTGTCATAAAAGAAAAATCAATAATTTTGACCCATACAATGTATTTTTGGCTATTGCTACAAATATATCCCAGCGACTGAAGACTGCTTTTGTGCTCCAGACATATAAAAAATAAAATGTAAACTACTCTACACATCTGGACAAATACAATTTGAATTTTGTACCCTTATCATTAATGGGCAGAATCAATGTTATAAAATGAAAATTTTACCAAGACATATGTATAAATTTCCCTGTCTCCCATTGAACATTCCCAAGTCTTACTTTAAGGAACCAAATAAAGCATTTAAATGCAAAAACCCGAGAGTAAAGCTTCAAGCACTATATAAGAAATGCAGGCTTAACTTTCGCAGTTTTAGACATGATTAGCCTACTTAGCATGGCAATTTACGGCCTATGTGGCTCTGGCTACATCCTGATAAGGTTGATACTAGATGGACATGTATTGAATAGTGGGAGATGAGTTCCATCCCACCAAAGGTTGTCAAAACGTTATTTATCTACATTCACTAAAAATCAATTAAGACTTAATACAGTTTCTTTTTGGGTAGAATCCCATAAGTTGTAATACTGTTCCGCTTAAACATTTACCTCTTTGGGAAACCCCTATTGTACCTCCTGGTATTGCTGATAGCACCTTAAAAGCATTAAAGGTATAAAGATGCTGGAAGACTTGTATTAAAGAGCTTTGAATTGCTCTCCCAGACATATAATATTCCAAAAAAACAAATATTTCAAATATTTGCAAGTCAGACATTGGGTCAAAGAGTTAAAATTCCAACATTATCGCCGTTTGAAAATGTTATGTTTAACAAGATTGTGTCCTCTCCGAGAGGTATTGCTTCTGTTGGATATAGTACATTATCAAACCATTTTAAGCCATTTGACGATGTAGTCTTGAAGCAGAGGTGGGAGGGAGATCTCGTGGCCTAGTGGATAGAGCGTTGGACTTGTAACCCGAGGTTGTGGGTTCGAATCTCGGCTCCGGCAGGAATTGTCCACAACTGAGGTGAGACCCTTGAGCAAGGCACTGAACCCCCGAACTGCTTCCCGGACGCCGCTGTGTCGGCTGCCCACTGTTCCAAGTGTGTGCACTTGGACGGGTTAAAAGCAGAGAAAACATTTCACTGCTGGTTATACTCTGTATAATTGTGTATGTGACAAATAAAGCTCATCTGAGCTAATCTTATCTGGTAGAGCGAGAGTGTATGATGGAAAGAATGCAGACTAGTTTCACATGCATAGACAAATCAAATGTAATATTCCGCATCGAAATATAATACTCCACATGCTAAACACTACTATACCTTCCAAATGTCAAAAGTGTAAAACATCTGAGGGCAATTTACTTCATATGCTTCTGAATTGTCCCGTTTTGGAGGATTTTGGGAATATATAATTTATATATCTTCAAAGATTATAGTTATCGTCAATCAGTTATGATCCTAGAGTTTGGATATGAGGGGATTCTGAATTATTCGATTTGTCTTATCATAAAAAGTTTTTCATACTTTTGGCTGGTACGACTGGGAAAAAATGTATATTAGTTAATTGTAAGTAAACTCATTCTCCATCTAGAAAACTTTGGATCAACGACCTCATTTCATATTGCACCCGAGAAAATCATTTTCAACCAAAATCTTTTGAAAAAATGTGGGTCTCTTTTTTGGAGCATTTACCTTCTCTTATTGCAACCTCATTGCAATAATGTACATTATTTTTTGATTTGATTAGATTTCTTATTAATAATTAAGACGGCTAAATAGATTATTTCTGAGTTCAGAAATCAAGGACCAGACAAATATACACGTGCATCTTGAAAAGCGGATGTTTGTAAAGTGCTAAGCCACATTGTTGTGCCATCTAGTGGTTTAGAAGAAAATAATATCAAAGGCGCCTTTAACCCCGTTTTACCCTACTTTCAGGATGTGAAGTATATTTTAGGGACGTTTAGAGATTTTTGTTTTTGCTTGTCCATGTTAGCATCGGTTTCCCTTTTCAGTCAGTTTATCTGAACTATTAAACAGTTAATCTAAGCGTTCTGCGTTGTTATTCCCTGTTGAGTATGACCCTCTCAGGACAGACCTTTGACCCAGCAGTTGACTGGAGAAGATCTCCTGAGACACCTGAACCTTGCCCATAAGCCCATACTCCAGTCCACTCTGTACCGGACCATTAGTGGGCTTCACTCCTGTCGGTCTTGATATTAACTCTCAGCAGGCTTCTGAAAGCATTAGCATTGGTGGGAAAGGCTGCTTGGCGAGGAACAAGGCAAATGAGAACATATGAGGCTCGGCTCTGGGTCAGAAGAGTCTTCTCCAATAGCTCGGGACGCTGATGCTCTGGACAGAGAGTACTGGCAGCTGCTTTGGCTTGCTGCTCGACGACATCTGGACATTTGGGTTCAAACAAACTCCCGTCTAACTTTGACCATTCATTAGGAGCAAGAGCGCTGCAGCTGTCTCAGGAACGAGTCATTATAACGGAGTCCAACCACCTGCTACATCAATATTGGCCCTCAGATGCTCGTTTAATTAACCGGAATCAAGCGCTCCCCATGAGAGAGGCTCCTGACTGCGGCGTGCCGCTCCAAAAACACTTCTGTATATCACAGGAGATGTGTCAGAAAGAGCCACATCACTGAAGACTGCTGGATTATAGTGTGGTGCTAAACACAGACACAATACATTTCTTGACAAATATAAAGAAATATCGATGACTCTGTCTGGGAACAATCCATGAGGAGATGCTGCTCCTCATGGCAGCACATTAAGGTTAATTCGATCGATTAAATGTTGACTAAAGCCTGGCTCACACGGTGCGATTTTGGCCACGATTTGGTCGTCTGAGACAAATTTTGAAAATCCTAAAAGATTCCTATAATCCCAGGCTAAAATCTGTTGTCTCTTATCACTGGTTTGACATGTTCACCGACAGAAGATTAATGACTGTTACAATCGAATTTAACCTCCGACGAAATTCTGGCAGTGTCAGAAGATTTGGCACACAGTCCTGCAGTGTGACTACCCTTACGATGAAACTCAATCTGTCTTCGTTTTTCAAGACAGAGCAGAATTAATGCTAGAGAATTATTCTATCAGCCACAAACTCCGACGCTCCCATCCTCCACTCGCAGAATTTGCTTTTTCTATATAAACACTGGTTGTGCTGCTGTTTTCATGTGCTTGTGTAGAGCTGCATACACTATTCTTCTTAAATACGCCGGTATTGCCGCCGTTCATATACTTCATGATAGCCAACATTTCGGTCCCATGTGCAACGCAGTTCGCAGTCACTGGACGTGTTTGGGTTGATAATGTAAAACTCCGGACAAGTTTTCTTGCACGCACCCATCTTGTCTGTCATACAGTCAGACATTAATGATAACTGAGATCCCGCAGTGTGACATGATCATCATGTTCGTACAGTCTGACAAGTACAATCCTAAAGGACTTTAAAAAAATATCGCACAGTATGAGCACAGTATAGGCAGCGTAGTAGGTTTTCACATTTGAATGTCCAAATCACACTCATGAGGCTCACAATGCTGACTAGTAAGAAAGCTTACTATTCTACCATTCAAACCTGCTTGTGAATGAGTACGGTGGGAAGCTAGCTCACTGTGTTTTGAGATTCAAATGGTTGAAGCAAAAATAAATAGTTTGCAACCACTTACCATAAAGGGGTCATATGATGCGATTTCAAGTTTTGCTTTCTCTTTCGAGTGTTACAAGCTGCATAGATAAGACCCCTGAAGTTGCAAAGACTAAAGTTTCAAAACCAAAGAGATATTCTTTATCAAAATTAAGACTCGTCCATGCCCTCCTAAAACGACTCATTTAAACACGCCCCACATGTCTACGTCATGGTGTGAGAAGATTAGCAAAACAAAGAAAAAGGGCATGATTTTTATTCTGGCTGTAGTATTGTTGCTGCCGCCGGCGCCATGTCCTGAGATGCTGTGTTTCGTTGTGAAAGCTTCCAAAAGAGGACACAACTAGAAATCAGTGGTTAAGTTGTGTACAACACGGTTCCAGAACAGTTCAACCCAAATATTGGAGCGTGTGCATCGCATTTTATGGAGGACTGTGTCCTGAACCTGGAAGAGTAGTCTACAATGCTTCTGTGCTCAAAGACTGTTTCTATAAAGTGGAGCAATTCCAGCTGTGCAAGGACAGTCTGGCGCTTCTGACTCACAGCCTGTAAGTATGTTTTCTTATTTAAAGAATTTGCCACTGATGATTTAAACACGAGTTTTGAGCACTGTAGAGTAGTAATTGTTGTTTGTCGTATCTCCGATCACAAAGGCAGACATGGTAATGTTTACGCGGCACGATGCAAAAGACAGTGTAAGTCATTATTAGCAGTATTTCTCCACTGGATGCAACAAATGCCAGGTTTATAATGAGTTGTATTGTTTTTGTGTCATCGCGCCGGGACATGGCATCACAATACGGTAAGGGGCGTAATCATCTCACGCTTGAGGTATTTGGCCAATCACAACGCACCGGATAGCTGGCCAATCAGAGCACGCCTCGCTTCTCAGAGCGATGAGCTTTGTAAAAATCGACGCATTTCAGAAAGGCGAGGCAACAATAATGTACAGTATGTGGAAAAAAATACTTTTTTTTTACCTCGAACAGCATAAACACAAAAATGTATGTTCGTTTTAGCAACATCATATGACACCTTTAAAAAAAATGTATTATCATTTTATTTTTCTAGTGTATGTTCTGGTGCTAATTTGCAGTCCTGCAGTGTAACACAGCAACACAGGAGTGACTGTAGGCTGGCCCATACGGGGATCAAACCCGTGACCTTGGCGTTATTATAGCACCACGCTCTAACCAACTGAGCTAACCGACCTGGCTTTGTCTGGGCTTCTGCCTGATTGATCAAAAATGTCCTGATTGCTCGTGACCCTAAAGAGGCAAAACGGCTTCAGGATCAAGCCTCATCACGCACCCAAAGCTAGTATCATACCCCTAGACCAATGAGACTGCCTCCTCATGTGCCTAGCCAAGAAAAAAGAACAACTACAGCAACAACCAAGGAAGGAACATGAACTAACATGGAAGTAATAAAACACCTCGAGACACTGTCAAAGGCAAACGAAGGAAAGTTGGCCTCTGAATGGATTTCAAAATGGGATCAAGTAGAGGGATCTTAGGGATTGTCATATGCTGCATTCTGACAGGCTAGGAACAGACTCTTTTATTTAGGAAAATAAATATGGCTGCAGTCACGTGTGCATGGGACTTTAATTTTGAAAACTGCATGTGTTATCTTGCATTCTCTGAAAGGAGTTTTATACTGTAACAGTCAAAGTGAATTCAATTAAAAGACAGAAGTGATTCGGTTAAATACGCTTTCAGAGAAGAGCTAATTGATGTTTAATTTAATTCTGTTGAACGTCTTTATTAGTTGCACAATGGGAGAATTAAATAACACAAGCCTTACTGTGGTAAAATCACTGTAATGCACAGGCTCAAGTGGTTTAGAAGACACCAATAAATAATGTGTTTATAACAATGATAATCATTTCGGTTGTGTGGATGACCATGCACAATATATCAAGCTCCACTAAAGATCATTGTTGACATCTCTACCACGTCCATGAATACTAATAGTCCACAGTGCAAACATGTCAGACTCTGCCTATAGAAAATCCATGATTTCCCACCGAAGCATGCAGAAATAGTTGGGTCTGAATTACCGAATCAATGCGAGGAAGCTGATGGCCTTTTGAAAGCAAGCGCCGCTCGTTCAGATCCTGATGGAGCCAGTGAACAGACTGAAGGGAAATCTTTCTGAGATACAAATCAATACGTATAATTGCAATACCTCCCTTGTTGATATTGTTTGGGAGTTTTTAATTAGAGAAATTCATTTCTCACCAATCAACCAAGCCATTTCAAAACTAAAGTAAGTTTAAAGCCATTAGCATTGATAACACTGAGATTACTGCCATATTGAACTCGGTCACATTAGTTTGGTTATTTAATAAAAGCTAAATAACTAAGTTAGAGTATAAGTTAGAGTATAAGTCTCTGAATCAACTAGATAGATAGATGCATACAGACATTTTAATAGTTGGTATTTTCTTTACTTAAAGCACTGAAAGCTTTTAACTTAAAGCACTTAAAGTGCTCTATTTTCGCGCACTAATTTTGTACTTAATATACTTAACTTAAGACTATCTAAGTGTACTCAACTGTGCTATTTTGAGACACCATTAATATAAACTAAAATGCACATTTAACACACTATCTTTGTTTTTAAAATTGTATTTTGCTACCACTTGTAGTACACTTGAGGGTACTAGTGAATGAAAGATGGTTCAAGGGTACTACAACTGGTAACTAAATAAATAAAAAGATAATATGTTAAATGTGCATTTTAGTTCATATTCATGGTGTCTCAAAATTGCACAGTTGAGTACACGTATATGATCTTAAGTTTATCTAGTAATTAGTGCTCGTAAATAGAGCACTTTAAGTACATTATGGAAGTGCACTTGTTTTTCACCTGGGTGGCTTGAGAGGATAGATGACCAATGCATTAGATAATTCATGCCAGATCAGCGTGATATCGAGTTTCAGCTATAGTCTATCGTCCGGTATCTCGCCATACATGCTCATTTTCCAGTGCTCAAGAGGTCTTTCCCATTGGAAACCACTGACTTACAGATCAATGATTAACTAACATCTCCTAGACATTTTACAATGGGACTTGCTGCTTCACATTTATTTGTGTAGTGCGGCTGAGATCCACAGACCTGTACGCATGTGATGAGATTGAACCCACAAAGTGTCATGATGTAGATTGCTAAAATATGAGTGATGCCTTGATTCGTGATAATATCAGCAGACTATAACCAGATATTCAGATATGATGACCCTACTGCAATGCAACCCAGCTTCATCTGCAACAGATCCCGCCAAAAATGATTTGAAATCAATTGTTTTTGTTAAAATGAAGAACCAAAGCTAAAATTAAGAAGATAAAGTCCCTCCCACAATTATACGTACAGTATGAAGTAAATATCTTACATTAATACTAGTTATTTTAATCTCTTTTAAATTGGTTTGAAACCATCTTGGGCTCTCAGTTCATTCATTGTTTAAAGTGAATTGTATATTATTCACTACTACTATTAAACACTTAATTAGTGATCCTGGACCACAAAACCAGTCATGAGGGTAATTTTTTTTTATTGAGATGCACCCAAAAGCTGAATAAATATGCTAGGATAGGACAATATTTGGCTGAGAGACAACTAAATCAAAATATTGAGTGAATTACCTTTAAAGTTGTCCAAATGAAGTTCTTAATAATACATATTACCAGAGGTGGAAAGAGTACAAAAATATTTTACTCAAGTAAAAGTACCATTACATTACTGAAATTTTACTTAAGTACAAGTAAAAGTACCAGTCTAAAAATATACTCAAGTAAAAGTAAAAAGTAGCTCATTTAAAATATACTCTGAGTAAAAATGACTTAGTTACATTTTAACAATGGGAGGGAGGAAAAAATGTGATAGACCAAATGTGTCAAACTCAGTACCTGGAGGGCCACAGCCCTACACAGTGTAGATATTACCCTAATTAAACACATCTGATCCAGCTAAACTAATCATTTAGGCTTATTTGAAAACTACATGGTGTGTGTGTTGGAGCAGGGTTGGAACTAAACTCTTTAGGGCTGTGGCCCTCCAGGAACTGAGTTTGACACACCTGGGATATGGGCCTATAAATCTCAAACTAGGTGTTTTTAATTAAAGGAATCGGTTAATTAGAATAATGAGACATTTGGGCTGTTACCAGGCAAATTAAATCAGTATCAACAAAATGCATCTTTGCAATGCAGAGGAAACGCAGAAGCTTCATCTGAAGTGGCATAGATGTATTTACACACTGACATGAATGCATTTAGCCTGCAGTTACAAATGCAGAAATAATGTTTTGATAAATAAGACATAAAATGTGACCCTGAACCACAAAACCAATTTCCTAAATTGCGATTTATACATCATCTGAAAGCTGAATAAATAATATTTCCATTGATGTATGGTTTGTTATGATCGGACAATATTTGTAAATCTGGAATCTGAGGGTGCAAAACATCCAAATATTGAGCAAATCTCCTTTAAAGTTGTTCAAATTAAGCTCTTAGTGTTGATATATTTACAGTAGGAAATTTACAAAATACATTAATGGAACATGATCTTTACTTAATATGCAAATGATTTTTGGCATAAAAGAAAAATGTATAATTTTAACTAGGGGTGGGCATAGATTAATTTTTTTAATCTAGATTAATCTAGATTAATTTTGGAATTAATCTAGATTAATCTAGATTAAAATGGCTCATTTGAATTCTGCCGAAGGCATTCAGAATATGTGTGCTACCCAAATAATGGCTTAAAGTAAGTCTTTGAGAACGGGTTTCTCAAGCCAGGTGGCGCATTAGACCAGCGGCTCATCTCCTGTTTCCAAAATGCATCACAAACTGCTTGAGAAAGCTGTTCTACTATGATAATTGGTGATGAAAATAAACTATGTTCAATAAGATGTACTTGTGTTTACTAACTGTTTATTCAGTTAAACATGAATTTTGAACTGTAGGCCTACATAAGAGGTCGTGATGAACTGTTTACAGTTTCCATTGGGAAGCTTCTTAAAAATACATTTTCCCTGAAGCAAACCCGGCGGCTTCATAGCTGCATCCATGTTAGCACGTCACGTCTGATGTGGTAATTTCACAGTAACGTTAGGCATACACACAGGTTCGATGCAGAGGGTGACACGGGAGTGAATTCTCAAGTTCACATGAGACCTAAAGCGCATCCTGTTTGCTTAAAAGCGCAACGTTTCGTTGTTATTCTGAGTGCACACAAATAAACGTAGAGTCTTTACAGATTCGAAAGATGTATTAGGCTACTTTTATCTGTATGACCAAAAATGACGGAGATTTTAAGAGCAAGTGAGCGCACCGGAGCCTGTCCTGCGCAAACGCGCTTCCACACAAACACTTCAATAGCGCACATTTCTCTAGGTTAACATCATATTGAGCGGCCATGTAAAGTTGCTACTACATACATCTTTCAGATGAAAAGCCATATTTGAGGTTGATGAATGATAGGTGAGCGTTTGGATGTCCTGCCCGAGTGTATTACCACATAGACCAGCCGTTAACAATCTGTCCATCACGGACTGCGAGCCTCTAACGTTAGTTCGAAGACTCGTTCTCGCCCCCTACAGTGCAATTCGGCTAGGTATACATCCGCGCTAAAATATCAGGGTGAAAGTCATCATAGCTTGCGTAGTATAGACCCAGCTCCCAACCCAACTTTGAGAATAGATTAACGGCGATATTTTTTTTATCGCCGATAAGAGTCTCGCGTTAACGCAGCACGTTAACGCCGATAACGGCCCACCACTAATTTTAACCCATACAATGTATTGTTGGCTATTGCTACAAATATACCCCAGCGACTTAAGACTGGTTTTGTGCTCCAGGCCAGGGTCACAAATGTTAAATAGTCATTTGAAATTAAAAAATAAATAAATAAAAATATACTTTAAATGTTAAATTAGAACCACCAGTAGGTGTCAGTAAGTCACTCATAAGTGAGTCATTGCGATTGAACAGAATCATTTAAACGGTTAATTCATTCAGGAACAAAATACGTCATTGCTCAGAGTCAGAGACGCAAAACTGTGTATGGAATTATTTTTGTTGTCGAAATAGAGCAAAAACAGGCGATATGGTGTCTAAAACGCAAGTCTCTTAATTAACTTCTTGTTTTTTGAACTGTTGTAAAAAGCAAAACTACAGGCCTATGTAATCATGGTGATTTTTTGAGAAAAACGGCATTCTTCATGTGATGTTGACTTACTATATTAAATTATATAAATATATACATTTTCTGCTTCTATATCTTCAGTTTTGTGATCATTCTAAACGCATTTTAACAGACTGAATCACGCAGTGAAAGAAAGCACTCCAGATGTACGCGGATTAGTCTAATCTAACGTTACTAGATTTCACGGCACACTGTTTAGAGTGATTTGTTTGGTTTTTGGCAAAATACTGATAATGTCAAATCGCACATCGTTAAAACAACAATTACTATATTATCTCAGATGATATTGCACACCCTGCACCACTGTCTTTTTGGCTCATTTGTGCAAAACCTTTTGTTAAACTGTTAAAGCTTCATTTTAACCACCAATGCAACGATGTAAGTATTTACCTTACGTTACCTCTACATGCTTGCGAAGGGCGATGTCGAGATGTTATAAGCTGCTAGTTCGGTCTCCCGAGGCAAACACAGCTTACACTGCATAATAGAGCATGGAAATATGGCCAGGGGTTCACTTCATTTCCTTCGAGTTCAACTTCAGCAGAGTACGACGGGGTCTGGTTTTCAGCTGGGTCTGCACCATTAACAACTGTCTTGTTCGTCGGCATCTTTCTTGTGATTTTAGCGCCAGTTTCTTCTTCTGCCCATTATTTGCTGCAGTTGTTTCCACGGAGCGATTTTTTTTTACTCAGTAACGAATGTGTTTTAAAATGTAGCGAAGTACAATACTTCCCACAAAATATACTTAAGTAAAAGTAAAATTACAGATTAAAAATATTACTTAAAAAAGTACAAGTACACAAAAAAGCTACTCAATTACAGTAACGCGAGTAAATGTAATTCGTTACTTTCCACCTCTGCATATTACCAATCAAAAGTTAAGGAAATGTACAGAATATCTTCATGGAACATGATTTCTACTTAATATTCTAATATTTTTGGCATAAAAGAAAAATTTATAATTTTGACCCATAAAATGTATTGCTGGCTATTGCTACAAATATACTTATGCTGCTTATGACTTCTTTTGTTGTCCAGGATCACATATAAGGTCGCTGTAGAGCATCATTCTGCAGTTTTGGTACCACACACATCAAGACTAAGTACATAAATATAGTAAAATACATCATTAGTACACAGGTAAAGCAAGAATGGAGTCATGTGTTTCATAATCTTCTCCCAAATAGACCCTCCACAACGAGCATGCGCTACTATCTCACAATATTACAGCAATCGATGTATCGCATTTATGGCAAAAAAACATCACAAAACCCATGATGATAAAAACTATAGAAACCAGCAGAAATTCTAATGGTTTACACTACAAATACCATTACAAACATCAATGTTTATCCATTAAAACCATTAAGTAACGGTTTCCTGTAGTGTGTTTTGGGTAATGTGTAATGTTTAATTGGGATTTAGTGGTTTTAACAAAAGCCACCAATAATAGGCAACCGATTACCTGTAGAGACCAACAGGGTCCATTACATTTTCCATTAAAACCAATAAAATTTATATTATAAATACTGTAAAACCATTACAAAACCATTGTTTCAATTTTTTCAGCAAGAGATTTAAATAAATGTATTATTGTATGAGCTAAAATACTTGAAATCTACATAAAAAGAGAAAAACGCAACAATGTACAGTACATGATATAATAATAAACATAAACCAAAAAGAATAGACATGCACAGTCTCCTGTGAGGGCTAAGTTTAGGTGTAGGGCAATAGCACCTTTGGTGTGACTTTAAATGCAGACCGTGAGCCAAAAATGTTCATCACCAAACACCAATGACTTGTACATTCATTATATGGACAAAGGTACTGGCACCCCTTCTTTAGAAGAGAAAAAGGCACTTCCAAACTGTGGCAACGAAGATGGAAACATAATTCATGTACTTAAAAATGGTATTTCCATCTTTGTTGCCACAGTTTTGAAGTGTATGAAATGACTATATCTATAAGTACAAGTCTTTGGTGTTTGGTGATAAGTTTTTGGCTCAAGGTCTGCATTTAAAGTAACTACTATGTACTTAAGTAAATAAAAATAAAGTTAAATTGACTTACTGTATTCATATTGTATCGCAAACTTTTGCTGCTATTGAGGTGGGATACAGGTAGATTAGGGACAGGTTTGGTGGTGTGGGTTAAAGTGTAGGGATGGATCAACAGTGTAACTATAAATGTAATTACAGATGTAATTTTAAAATATAAGTACACATGGATGCACACAATAACTAAGTGCATTGTACCAAATGATTAATTTAAACATAGTTAAGGCCACCTAATATGAAGTGGGACCGGTACATTTTTGTAGTTTGCCAGAAATGTGTCGATGAGAATACTTTAGGCGTAAAGAGTGGGACCAAAGTGTGCTCCTCTACTTCAGACCTCGAGTGATTCCCAACAAAATACTCTTTTTCCACATCTACTTCGAAGTCAAAATGGTCCAGTGTGCTTTTGCCATGAGTTCAACTGTAATTTGGACTCTTGCTTTATAAGGTAATGCGTAAACAACCATCGTTAATCTTTAAAAAGGGCGTGATAAATATAAATGTAATGATAATATATCAAAGTACACCTTAAAAGGACACTGCCAACAAATAGACAAAATACAGTGTGAATGACCCATCAAATGGTATTTACATATTAAAACAAGTGTGCTGCGTACGAATCACTTGGCATTTAAATGATTATTTGGCAACATGGCACAAAGGAACAGCTGAACGGCTCTCTTGGTAATATTAAATATAACCTAACCCAGTACTGTACCGCCAATAAAGATGAAGCGGTGTGACACTTGAGACTTGGTGCATTATGACAAGACCTCCACTTCAAGAGGACCACAAGCTTCCCAACATTCATTATAGTCAACTGCATTGTTTTTCTATTCAGCCCTAACTATTGAATCCGTCTAAAATACGCCAATGCACCATAATGGAAAATAATCACTTAATATATTGGAAATGCCACTGTTATTTGGACATGTACGTACTTTTTAATGGCATGCAAAAGTAATTTTGCTATATGCTATAGAGCAAAGCACATTACACATTGAATATATCCACAGGTCAGCATAATTTCTGTAATCACATCTTGATCCAACAGGGTCATGCTGTCACACTATACAGTCCACAATGGCAACTCGCCACCGCACAAACTATTACAGGCCTTTCAACAAAAATGCAATATGACAGCAAAAATAAGGAAAAGTTTGCCCATTTTTTCTGATGGCGAAACAATGTTTTTATGTTTCTGTAAGTAGAAGAAACATTATTTCTGTACACTACTGCAATGATGGGTTCAGTTCCTAGGACATGTATGAAATGCACGAAAGTTAATTTGAATGAAAATGAATGCATTGAAAAAAAAGTGAATGCAATCAATTGTATCAAATTACAATAACACCACTGCTGAAACTAGCTCTTTCTCTCTCTCCATTTCAGTTTGGAGAACATGCAAAAGCACAAAGAGAAAAGAAGAATCTGTGTTACTGGACGTTGCAATCAGCCCTATAGCTTACCATACAGTTAAATAATGATGAGCGCACTACAGCACGTCTTGCCCAGCTAAAATACAACACCACCTCATAGATACTCCAATATCTCGCTCTCATAGATACTCCAATATCTCGCTCTCATAAATACTTCAATATCTCGCTCTCATAGATACTTCAATATCTCACTCTCATAGATACTCCAATATCTCGCTCTCATAGATACTCCAATATCTCACTCTCATAGATACTCCAATATCTCACTCTCATAGATACTCCAATATCTCACTCTCATAGATACTCCAATATCTCGCTCTCATAGATACTCCAATATCTCGCTCTCATAGATACTCCAATATCTCACTCTCATAGATACTTC
>CM049835.1:685513-748013 GCA_027422435.1 Schizopygopsis pylzovi
TTATTCGTTTCTATTATAATATTCGCTTTTTTTTCTTCTTTTTTTTACTTTATGCATGAAATAATATTTACAGATTAACTTAAATCCTCTAAACTTCTGTAAAATACTCCAGACGTGATAACTTCCTTTATTTCTCATTTGCTTGTTTTTATAAGCTATAAGCCTACACATTGTCTATTTAATCTCGTTTAACAAACATTAGAAGTAAAGATTAAACATTAAACCGATGTAATTCACGAGTAAATGGACCACTCTGTAACTGTGTTTCCACCGTAACGGCGCTGGCTCTCACGCCGAGCTGGAGTCGTGTTCGGCGGGGACTGATCACGGATGAAACCGCCGCCCTGCGTTTCACTCATGGACGAAATGTACTGCGATTGCCTTCATAACCTGCTCAACAACAAACAGTCAACAGCTCTGAGGACATGTTTTAACATCCAAAGTATTTGTGTTCTGTATCTTTATAAATATAATCGTTTATTTTATGCAAAGCATCAGACTCTTTATCAAGCAATAAGACCGACGCGAGACGTTCGTTTAGTGATTCACACCGCGAATGTTGCTCTGCATAGATTTAAACAATATACTGACAGAAACAATTTTATAAATAAAATAAAATGTACACAAACTACCCAAACACTGAACAAATAACCCCAAAAAAATGACCCAAAAGGCTCAACCCAGCATCTAGGTGAATTAAGTTGTTCTCTGCTTGCAGAAGTGCTGCAGGTGTGATGTAATATGATATGATCAGGTGGATCCTCGTTCTGTTGTTTGCTGCTTTTTACGCATGTGAAATTAATCCCCGAAAAACAGATGCTAGTATTTTTAACGGGTCACAGACACTTATTCTTTTTAATTTAATTCAGTTCTATAATATTTGTCGGTTAACGGTTAGGAAAAATAACCGAAATGAACATCCCTAATTTAAATGTATAACATTTAAATCTTAATTTAAAAACGTGTCTTGTTTTGAAGCCACTTGGAACATTTGCGTAAAAAATGTAATAACTGAAAAAGTATACTTTTCCATTAAAACGCTATTCAAAACACGCACACAAGATGAAAACTTGAAAAGCAGATATAGAATTTCACAAAATACTTATCAGGCCCGTGAAAGCACACACAAGATGAAATGCACTTGACAAATAATTATTTCGTGGCGTAAATAAAATAAACACTTTCTAAAATTAAAAATAGACCTAAACTGCGGGGAAATGCGGTCCATTAAAACGTGTCAATCTTCACAGGATTTTAGAATTTGCTTTTAGAAACATTAGCTTAGACAAACATTGCTTAGCCTATTCCACAGATTCTGGAATTAACAAATTACCAAAGGGGCATTTTGGGCTGAGCAAGCAGCGCTGAGCGTATATGAGCGAGCGGAGCGGGATCTTCAGAAAGACGCTCTCTGCTCTGAAGGAAATATGATCGCTACTCCCCGCTGTGTGCTCTGCATGCAACATGCATTTTTTTGGCCACCAAGTCCTTATCCTGTTCTGACCTCATCTTCCCTGTTTCTTTAGCATACTATCTGTCTGTATGCCCGGTCTGTTCTGTTCTGCTGCATTCTGATTGGTTCGGATAGCATACTGCGGGAGGTTGGGGCAGGGGCGCAGAAAAAAATCGAGCTATAAAGCGATTTAGAAATCGCGCAATCTCAAATCGCGATTTTATTTCGATTTCGATTAATCGCACAGCCCTATTACACACACTCCCTCCTAAAGGCAGCCGCTATTTGCACTAAGTGTAAGTGAGCATATTAAATAGCAATTTTTTGTGTTAGACACTATTTACACTAAGGGCAAATAGCGATGGATTATATTTACACTATGTTAAAATAACAGGATTTTCTGCTATGTACACTACTTATTACAAATAGCGGCAATTATCTGCACTTTAGTATTGTAGCATATTATAAAACAGTATGTAATAATAACGCATTGAGTGTAAATTATAATTTTAATTCAAATTATTGGGACAATAAAGCCCTCCCTACACCTACCCGATACAATATTTTAAACTTTAAAATTATTTCCTTCATTTTTATTGAAATTAAATGCCTTTGCGATATGAGATTTGAAAAGGGAGAAAAAAATTGCGTCAAAAAGCACAAAACTTATCATCTACGCCACTGAAATATGTTTAATTAAGGTCTTTTTTTAATCTTGACTGTCACAAGCAACACGTTGGTGGGCGGAGCTAGTGTAAATAGCCTCTGCCAACGAGGCGGGCCATTTGCTCTTATTGTAAATAAACTCTCCGCCCTCCAAAAACATCTAAAGAGAACAACTGCTGCTGTCCTAAAAAGTTTGCGCTAAGCGCATGAAGATAATATTAACATGCAGGCCGTTTGACGCCACTGCATTAAAAATAAATAAATATAGATAAATAGTAACCCTTTACGATAAGGTGTCATTTGTTAACATTAATGTATTACCTAACATAAATAAACAATGATCAGTACATTTATTACTCTTTATTAATCTTTGTTAACATTAATGTATTACCTAACATGAATAAACAATGATCAGTACATTTATTACACTCTTTATTCAGCTATTTCTTTATTTCCCCACAAGCAACATATACATTGTAAGTATATAATTCATGTTTTACCACGTGACTGCATGCTTAGTTACGGAGTGTAAAAAAGAGCAAAGCGCAGACGTTTCAGGCAATGTTTTCTTCAGCGCTCATCAAAGCATCTGAAACGTTTGGTCTGTTTTTAAGACACTTTGCTCACATGGAAAATAAAAAGCTATATTTCTGATAGAACTTTTTTGCTCTGATTGCATTTTTCCAGTGTGCGGACAGTTTCGGCTACCTGTTAGATTAAAACGGTCCTGTCTTCTTTTTGTTCTAAGCACATGAGAACTCGTTCTTTTTGAGCGCTTTTTGATATTTAACTACAAATAAAAAATGAATGATATCCTCCAGGAAGTGACATCATGTATTGGAGGAAAATCAGCATCACAAACACCCCTGCTTAAATACATAAATCAAAATAAATACAAAAATAGGAACCATCATCACATCATTTGTAATGGTTTTACTGGTTATAAAGGGAATTGTGTTGGTTTTAATGGAAACGGTAATGGACCCTGTTAGTCTCTATACTGGTAGTTTTGTCATCTTCAATTGGTGGCACTAAATCCTAATGGAGCATGTCCCAAAACACACTACAGAATGGTTTTAATGGTTAGTGTTATTATATTTATATCAGCATTTCTGTGATGTTTCTATTAGGGATCAGTATTATCAATGGATCTGATGAATTCTGGGATGTTTTGCTGGTTTGTATCACTCTAAAACTTCCACCCTGTTTGACCACATGCAACAAATTACTTTGATAATATCAACATAAAAAACAAAACACGAAAATGAATTTGAGACTGATGTCCTCATGTAAACAAACAATCACTCACTTAACGATAACTAACGTTGGCTCTTTATCAACACCCTGTTCATTTTCATGTCCTTGTGTCATTCAAAATACTGCATGAGATTAACGAGCCATTAAAACTCAAATGTAAGTGGACAAACACCAGGCATCCTAACCAATCAGAACAAGAGCAATACTAGAGTAATATGAGTTAACGAGCGTCAGAACGCTCTCAATCCGTCATGGAATGTGGAGGAATTAAAGTAGTTTCAGCAGGTGTTAATCTACAGCTCTCGGTTTCTCACAGGCTCAGTAATGCTGTGAGCCCCGTCTCTAGCATGCATATGGCCACATGACAGTATATCAGTGGATTCTCCCATCCTAGAAAATACTCATACAAATGGCCAAATGCATTTAATACATTAACTAGAGCTACCTAAACCGGGATAGTTGTATATACACATAGACTGTGCATTGAACAGTTATGCTTTGATTGCATTCAGTGAGAGGGGTTTGTGAACATGGTGTATTAAAACTAAGGATGCAATACAAAAATGCTTTGTAATAATTATGTATTAACTAGGGGTGGGCATAGATTAATTTTTTTAATCTAGATTAATCTAGATTAATTTTGAAATTAATCTAGATTAATCTAGATTAAAATGGCTCATTTGAATTCTGCCGAAGGCATTCAGAATATGTGTGCTAACGTTACCCAAATAATGGCTAAAAGTAAGTCTTTGAGAACGGGTTTCTCAAGCCAGGTGGCGCATTAGACCAGGGGCTCATCTCCTGTTTCCAAAATGCATCACAAACTGCTTGAGAAAGCTGTTCTACTATGATAATTGGTGATGAAAATAAACTATGTTCAATAAGATGTACTTGTGTTTACTAACTGTTTATTCAGTTAAACATGAATTTTGAACTGTAGGGATACACAAGAGGTCGTGATGAACTGTTTAGTTTCCATTGGGAAGCTTCTTAAAAATAAATTTTCCCTGAAGCAAACCCGGCGGCTTCATAGCTGCATCCATGTTAGCACGTCACGTCTGATGTGGTAATTTCACAGTAACGTTAGGCATACACACAGGTTCGAAGCAGAGGGTGACACGGGAATGAATTCTCAAGTTCACATGAGACCTAAAGCGCATCCTGTTTGCTTAAAAGCGCAACGTTTCGTTGTTATTCTGAGTGCACACAAATAAACGTAGAGTCTTTACAGATTCGAAAGATGTATTAGGCTACTTTTATCTGTATGACCAAAAATGACGGAGATTTTAAGAGCAAGTGAGCGCACCGGAGCCTGTCTTGCAGCAAACGCGCTTCCACACAAACACTTCAATAGCGCACATTTCTCTAGGTTAACATCATATTGAGCGGCCATGTAAAGTTGCTACTACATACATCTTTCAGATGAAAAGCCATATTTGAGGTTGATGAATGATAGTTGAGCGTTTGGATGTCCTGCCCGATTGTATTACCACATAGACCAGCCGTTAACAATCTGTCCATCACGGACTGCGAGCCTCTAGTTCGAAGACTCGTTCTCGCCCCCTACAGTGCAATTCGGCTAGGTATACATCCGCGCTAAAATATCAGGGTGAAAGTCATCATAGCTTGCGTAGTATAGACCCAGCTCCCAACCCAACTTTGAGAATAGATTAACGGCGATATTTTTTTTATCGCCGATAAGAGTCTCACGTTAACGCAGCACGTTAACGCCGATAACGGCCCACCACTAGTATTAACGTATTAAATAATATAAAGTCATTATGTAAGACTTTTTTATTTATTTAATAATTTTAATGATATTGAATTCTAAAAAAGCCATAAAAAACACTTTTAGTGAAAGTAACAATAACTCAATAAATAATAAAGACTTATGAGAAAGCTTGCGTTCTGCAAGTGAGCATCACTTTGTGTTTATAGTGTTATCTATTATAGTGGTATTATATAGTGGAGAGACCCCCCCCACATGATTGTAAAGCACTTTGGGTGTACAACAATACACAATATTATTGTACTGCGTTAAGCTAACTGAGACTTGTCTGCGTATCATTGCTCTTTTGTTGATTCTGATTGCTTCCATTGCCCGCATTTGTAAGTCGCTGTGGATAAACGCGTCTGCTAAATGACTAAATGAAAAACTGGAAAGAAAGTATATTAAATATCACTGTATTAGTTGTATTCAGTTCTATGCAACAGAATCAGATAACCTTAAGCGAAGTAGCACCTAAACAGGAACAAGTAAACTTTATAAAACTTCCAGTCAGCATGTTATTTATACACATTCATAGAGAAACCTGCGCGCTGAACACTAATGGACATTTTCAGCCAATGATTTTTTTGTGCATCCCTACTTAAAACTGTAGTGCTCATGGTGTGAGATGCTGAAAAACATTAAGATCTGGAGCTGCTGCTGTAGAATACCGTCTCAGCTAGGGTTGCAAAAAGTTGAAAAATTTCCAGTAAATTTGGGAAACTTACCGGGAATTTGTGCAACTTTCCGGGATTTTTGAAAATGTACCAGTATTTTTGGAACCTTACCGGGAATTTTAGAAAATGACAGAGATTTTTGGAAAATTACCGGAATTTTTGGGAAGTTTCCAGAAATGTTCCACCCCTTTGCAACCCCTCTCAGCTGCCACCAATCTCATTGATTCACCAAACTAAAACACGTGTTTGATTAAGTATTATTTATTTTTAGAGCAACTGCTTTAAGAACGTGCTTCATTCCTATCGAATGCTTTTCCATTTGTGGTCACATGTTGAGTCAAGGCTGAGATACAACTATTTGTAAATCTGGAATCTGAGGGTGCAAAAAAAATCTAAATATTGAGAAAATCACCTTTAAAGTTGTTCAAATGAAGTTCTTAGTGATGCTTATTACTAATCAAACATTTCGTTTTAATATATTTTTGGTAGGAAATTCATGAAATATCTTCATGGAACATGATATTAATATACTAATGATTTTTGGCATAAAATAAAAATGTATCATTTTGACCCATACAATGTATTGTTGGCTATTGCAACAAATATACTTGTGCTACTTATGACTGCTTTTGTGCTCCAGACTCACATTTGTGGTAAAAAAAACAAATGTATGGACTGTTATTTTTGCAGCTGACCTTATTACATATGCAATTGTAGGAGTTTCCTTTTCAGATGCAACATTTATGGGAGCCGTATTTAAAAGAGAATCACACAACATGGTTTACACTCTGGTCAGTTTGCTGGTATTATTTTACAATGTGTTCAGTATAAGGTGAGCTGCATCACCAGTTTTAGTGATATTCTGTTGAGCACCATATTATACAGCACTGCGCTTACAGTGGGAGTCTTTCAAGAGAAGCTAACAGCAGAAATGTGGTTAACACATTTATACGAATTCTTCCACAAAACTCGTCTCAGTGCACCACCTCCAGACTTCCACAGTAAGCCCGTCACTGTAAACACAATGGAAAGCAAAGGTTTTAGAGGACACTTGAAGATGCTCAAGAGCCGGATCAGAAACACTGCAAATGAAGGCTGAGTAGTGTGGTACAGTGGCAGATTTGGGTCCATGCGGTAGTCTCTCAATAACTGAATTATTAGCGATGGCTGAGTAGAGCAGTGTGTAGCAGATGGCGGACTGGCCACTCTGTGCTCCTCCAGTGACTTCAGAGAGAGCGAGTGGTGAGGAGACAGACGGTGAAAGCTTGGTTAATAATCACTCAGCCACGGTGGCAGCAAAAGACCAAGTCACTGCGATTCACGGATGAGCCCGCTCCACTGAACGACAGGTGATGTTTCTGCAGAGAATCCAAGGATTCCTGCATGTTTTAGTCGGGCGAATCAACGAGATCCTTCTACAGCTGACCTGCAGTCAAACCTGATCTGACCATTTCATATCATCGAAATGTTTTTTAAGCACCTTACGTCATGAGCTCTGCAGTTTTAGGTAGGGGTGTGCGATATAGATCGTCTGCGATAATATCGCAATTGTTGTTTTAATGATGCGATTATTGAGTATTTTACAAAAAACATTCAAAACACATACAGGCACACATTACGTCTAGACTAGTGCGCATTTAGGGCATGTTCATTCACTGCATGATTCAATCTATACAAATATTATTAGAATGATCACAAATTCAAGACATGGGGCAGAATATGTGTAAGGAAGAATTGACTTCAGTCCGTTGAATTATTAGAAAATAATGCACACCCGAGGTGGTGATGCGGCCATGACGTTACACCTTGGGTGTGCATTATTTTCTAATAATTAAACGGACTGAAGTCCATTATTCTGTTTACACTATGGTTGCCACACCTCAAGACATCAATGAGATGATATATTTCAAGGCATTCGTCCGTTTTTTCTACTTAAGTTGCTATTGTAAGATTATTTCTTTCACATCTCATCCATTGCTAGTCCCAAAACTTCATTTTAGACCTAGTAACGGAGGCTTGTACTAATGCAGCTAATACAAGTTAATAACTAAGTTATGAGAGAGAGAGATTACCTCTGTGAGTCTGTGCGTCTCTCAATAGTGTTCGGCAGCAATGTCTTTAGTAATAGTGACAATTTAAGTTATGCTACAGATATGTATTCAAGCAGATGTTTTAATGTGTAAGCAACCTGTAAGCAACTGCTGACAGTCCCAAACAGCAACTGTGGATGCAGCCATAATGTGCATTTCTATTGATTGTATCACTGCCCTGTAATATTCCTTATTTCCTTGCTTTCTTATTAATTATTCATTGGTTTTTTTCTCACTTTTCTTCTTTATTATTTTTCTTTGTTATTTTCTTTCTCTTTCTTGTTTTTATTTTAGTAAAGTTATTAATTATGAGAAAACATTTTTAAAAAATATTAAAAGATTAACACCAGAAGTTACTGTCATTATTCATTGATAGTTTAAATAAAGAATTCATCAACTGATAAGAAAATAATAAATAGATTAATTGAAAGATTATTGGTAGATTAGTCGACTAATTTAAAAATAATCGATAGATTAGTAGACTTATTGGGGGAAATAATAAATAGATTAGTTGACTAGTCGAAAAATAATCGATAGGTTAACCAACTAATCAAAAAATTAATTCATAGATTAGTCGACCAATTTGGAAAAATAACCAATAGATTAGTAAAAAAAAAAAAAAATAGATATACTAGTCGATTAATCGAAAAATAATCGATAGATTAGACGACTATTAGGGGAAAATAATCAATAGATTAGTAGAAAAGAAAAGAATTGCTAGATAAAAAAAATTAAAAAACACAAAAAAATGTGTTAAACAAGCCGACTAATCGAAAATAATCGGCACATTAGTCGACTAACCGAAAAAATAATCGATAGATCATTTAACTTATCGAATTTAATCGATAGATTATACTACTAATCTAAAAAGAATCGATAGACTCATTTATTTCCTATGTATATATTATATTCCCTGTGAATATTGAGCACTAATGTTCCCTGAGTTCTTTGTCAGGTCTTGTTGGGCGTATACTCTGTCTTCAGAGATGCTTTGTGTTGTTTTGTAGTTTCTCTTATTTTCTAATAGATCATCTGCACCAGGGACCAGTTGCATGAACTAGACTTGTCAGCTGTTTTTTTCTTTCTTTCTTCAAAACGGGTCATAACTTTAAACTCAGTTGAAAAAATCTGAAACATAAGACTGAAAACTCCTTGGCTAACTGCTAGTTGGTCAATTTAGTTCCTATGACAGTCGTAACATAGTTGCTATCAGGATCTGACTTTGCTTAGTTTCTAAGTTCATCCATGTAAACTCTACCATTATTTACTCACCTACACGTTGTTCCAAACCCATACGATTATTTTGTTCATCTTTGAAATTCAAATAAAGACACTTACAACACATCTCAAGTATGTTTCAGCACATCAAATATGGTCAATGAGGGTTAAAATGCGCTTGCTTGACCAATTAAGTTTATGGATTTATTTGGATTACTTTTAGCACGTCTTTTTTGAAACATCAAATGTTATGGTTCCATATTCTTTGAAATCGAGGGATAGACATCTTTCAGGTTTCATTAAAATATCTTCATTTGTCATGATGAATGAGAACAACTTTATCAGCAGCACTGATCATGATTATTAAGAAACATTTATATCGTGTCTGTTCTCCGTGTACGCACACTGCATGGATACACATGCTGCAAGACGATAATGATAAAGTAATATTTCAAAGGTTTTATTTGCACCTCAAGGTTTATTCAAAGAGTACAGCTCTAGTTATAATCATCACTTACTCACATCTAATGAGTCAATCAACACACCCTTTCCCTTATCCATTACAAACCCCAAACCCATGATCCCGAACAGACGTGAGGACGAAGAGCTGCTGATGAGGGTCTTCATTAGATGCAGATCTGGTTAGGCTTCTGCTGTTGTAGGAAGAACTTTGACGTAGAGGGTCTTGGTGTTCAGAGAGTGCAGAGTGGACGCCTCCAGCTCTGAAACACAACCATAACCAATCAGACAGGTCCAACAACTCAACTCTACTAACAACTACTCATTTTATCACACACTGCACACATGACTTTCAGATTATTTACATTTTGGTAACGGTACGGATTGCTTGGAACCCCGGCTGAGGTGGTACTAAAAAGTACCAGGTTCCAGGTACTGTACCCAGTGGAAAACCCCCCAAAAGTGAACCGTACTGAACCGTACCGTGCCGTACCATGCAGTGGAAAAGCGCCATTAGATGCACGAAACTTACACACTGGCAGATTTTCTCATGCGCTTTGTGTTTGTTTGTCCTGAAGCATGATTGTGGCAGCAGTTAAATGCACTTGCAGTTTTTAATACTTTTATACAAAACTTTTGTAAACACAGTCAGTTATGTTTTCAGAGTGGGACAAAACATCTGATATATGGAAATAGATCTGTGCATGCTGCCTGTTAAAGCAGCCAATGTCCATGATCTCATCAGTAATAATCAAACAGCAATAATGCTGAGATAAAAAAAAACAACTATTGTCTGTAAACTTCCGGATACTTAAAGAACACTTATTTGAAAAAGTAGCCTGCTTAAAAAAAAAATTGCACAAACTAAATTTAATATAAAATGTATATGAAAATGTAGCCATGTGCAGTAATATTGAAAACTGAGAATGTAATACATGGTGATATTGAGTTGACGTCACAAGCTCTATAACTAGCGTGGGGCCATATGTGCCGTTTATACGGGACACGTCCTGCCCAGGATTTTAATATTGCCTAAAACATCCAAAGTAGTTTGACGAATAACATGCAGGTATTTTACATCGTGGCGCTGCGCGTGAGAAGGTGAGATCTACAGAGAACGATCAAAGCGATGCAAATATGTCACCCTATCTATAACAAGCAAAATACAAAGTTTTGTACACAAGTGTAATAATAGTAACAGTTGCAAATAATTTTATTTAGACTATAAATCTATGCAAATTCTCAAATCACCTCAAACTCCATACACAGTGTTTCCTTTAGATTGGCAGGTTTGAGCGCAAGAACATACTGTTTATTCTCCATTCAGCATATTTATTTAGTGATGAGCGATGGTTGGGAAACCAAATACTAAATCGCCGATCTGGAATCATCTCCATTCAAGTCACCCATCCGCGTTTGTACGAGTGTCTTCAAGTTCACGTGATCGCAAACGCTGGTCAGGTGTGTATTGGTGAGGCTTTCTCCAAACTGGCCAGATACGAACGAGACAGCAGTAAACCATGCAGCTGACCGTGCCCGCTTGCTTGGTGGCAGAACAGACAGTAGTGAAACGTGTCTACACCTGACGCCGCGTCGCAACAACAGAGTCTGTCTACAGGACATTTGAACTTTGTGTCAGTACGTCACAAATGGGACGAGGCAGCGTACTGTGAGGGATTTGTCGTGTCGTCTCACGCTGCATTCAATGTAGACAGCATCACTGATTATAATGGGTTCTCACAGCGCCGCTCGCGTGAGGCAGACAGGGTGTATTTAACTTTCTTATTTAAGGTTACTTTGTTTAACTTTATTATTTACTTGATATTTATTTTAGTGTTTTGCAGTCTGCGTGTTCACTGACGGAAGTAAAAATTATTTTAAAAAAAAAACCCGAATGCACCGGAAAACAAAAAAAGGTAAAAATACAATACTCTCTATTCTTCTCGCATTCTTGGAAGTTCCCGGTTAGCCGAAAAAACAAAAAAAAACTTTTTTTTTTTTTTTTTTTTTTTTTTTTTCCTTTTCCCTTTTTATGATAAAATAAACATTCACGTTTGTCAATAGATGATTTATTTAAATAAAAAAATAAATATACATATAGAACACCGCGCCACCGGAGAAAGTTGGTCCATAACCACCGCGGTGGTAAAAATCTGCCACGTCACACAACTAATAATAGTAAGTACATGTAACATGTAACAAGGGCATCTTAAAATAAATTGTAACCAAATTAAGTGAGTGACCGATGACGTGTTCCTCACCTTCTGTAAGCTCTTCATTCAGATACAGCACCAGTTTCCTTCCTCTCAGGCCGAAGACTTTAGCCGTTTCATGCAGCAGATCAGGGAAGTGTAAGGCGTTCTTCCCCGCTGGGTTCATTAAGAGCAGCGTGGCCACGTCTCCAGTCTGACACTCTACAGGAAAAACACACGCATGAACAACACACACGACTCCTGCAAAAACACACGCTGTGAAAAAACATATGCTACTCCCGTGACAGCATGCGCTACCTGCGACAACACGCGCTACTCCCGGGACAAAACGCGCTACTCCCGCGACAACACGCGCTACTCCCGCGACAAAAAGTGCTACTCCCGCGACAACACGCGCTACTCCCGCGACAACACGCGCTACTCCCGCGACAACACGCGCTACTCCCGCGACAAATCGTGCTATTCCCGCGACAACTCGCGCTACTCCCGCGACAACTCGCGCTACTCCCGCGACAACACGCGCTACTCCCGCGACAAAACACGCTACTCCCGCTACAACACGCGCTACTCCCGCGACAAAACGCGCTACTCCCGCGACAACTCGCGCTACTCCCGCGACAACTCGCGCTACTCCCGCGACAACACGCGCTACTCCTGCAACAACACGCGCTACTCTCGCCACAACACGCGCTACTCCCGCGACAAAACTCGCTACTCCCGCGACAACACGCGCTACTCCCGCGACAACTCACGCTACTCCCGCGACAACTCGCGCTACTCCTCAATCATGTCGATCATCTCTGTGACAACACGCACTACTCCTGCGACAACTCGCGCTACTCCTGCGGCAACACGCGCTACTCCTCAATCATGTCGATCATCTCTGTGACAACACGCACTACTCCCGCGACAACTCGCGCTACTCCTGCGGCAACACGCGCTACTCCTCAATCATGTCGATCATCTCTGTGACAAAACGCACTACTCCTGCGACAACACACGCTACTCCTGCGGCAACACGCGCTACTCCTCAATCATGTCGATCATCTCTGTGACAACACGCTCTACTCCTGCGACAACACGCGCTACTCCTGCGGCGACACACGCTACTCCTTGATCATCTCTGCGACAACACGCGCTGGGACAACACGCGCTACTCCTGCGAAAACACGCGCTACTCCTGCGGCAACACGCGCTACTCCTCGATCATGTCGATCATCTCTGCGACAACACGCTCTACTCCTGCGACAATACGCGCTACTCTTGCAGAAACACACGCTACTCCTCGATCATCTCTGCGACAACACGCGCTACTCCTGCAACAACACACGCTACTCCTGCGGCAACACATGCTACTCCTCGATCATGTCGATCATCTCTGCGACAACGCGCTATTCCTGCGACAACACGCGCTACTCCTGCGACAACACGCGCTACTCCTGCAACAACACACGCTACTCCTGCGGCAACACATGCTACTTCTCGATCATGTCGAACATCTCTGCGACAACACGCTATTCCTGCGACAACACGCGCTACTCCTGCGACAACACACGCTACTCCTGCGACAACGCACGCTGGGACAACACGCGCTACTCCTGCGGCAACACATGCTACTTCTCGATCATGTCGAACATCTCTGCGACAACGCGCTATTCCTGCGACAACACGCGCTACTCCTGCGACAACACGCGCTACTCCTGCGACAACACACGCTACTCCTGCGACAACGCACGCTGGGACAACACGCGCTACTCCTGCGGCAACACATGCTACTTCTCGATCATGTCGAACATCTCTGCGACAACGCGCTATTCCTGCGACAACACACGCTACTCCTGCGACAACACGCGCTACTCCTGCGACAACACGCGCTACTCCTGCGACAACGCACGCTGGGACAACACGCGCTACTCCTGCGGCAACACATGCTACTTCTCGATCATGTCGAACATCTCTGCGACAACGCGCTATTCCTGCGACAACACGCGCTACTCCTGCGACAACACGCGCTACTCCTGCGACAACACGCGCTACTCCTGCGACAATGCACGCTGGGACAACACGCGCTACTCCTGCGACAACACGCGCTACTCCTGCGGCAACACATGCTACTTCTCGATCATGTCGAACATCTCTGCGACAACGCGCTACTCCTGCGACAACACGCGCTACTCCTGCGACAACACGCGCTACTCCTGCGACAACACGCGCTACTCCTGCGACAACACGCGCTACTCCTGCGACAACACGCGCTACTCCTGCGACAATGCACGCTGGGACAACACGCGCTACTCCTGCGACAACACGCGCTACTCCTGCGACAACGCACGCTGGGACAACACGCGCTACTCCTGCGGCAACACATGCTACTTCTCGATCATGTCGAACATCTCTGCGACAACGCGCTACTCCTGCGACAACACGCGCTACTCCTGCGACAACACGCGCTACTCCTTCGACAACGCACGCTGGGACAACACGCGCTACTCCTGCGACAACACATGCTACTTCTCGATCATGTCGAACATCTCTGCGACAACGCGCTATTCCTGCGACAACACGCGCTACTCCTGCAACAACACGCGCTACTCCTGCGACAACACGCGCTACTCCTGCGACAATGCACGCTGGGACAACACGCGCTACTCCTGCGACAACACACGCTACTCCTGCGACAACACGCGCTATTCCTGCGACAATGCACTCTGCGACAACACGCGCTACTCCTCGATCATGTCGATCATCCCTGCGACAACGCACGCTGGGACAACACATGGTACTCCTGCGGCAACACATGCTACTCCTCGATTACTCATTTTTATATGTATAAAGGAGTTGTGTCTGTGTGTGCAGTGTGTGTGTGTGTGTGTGTGTGCGAGTGTGCGTGTGTGCGTGCGAGTGTGAGTGCGTGTGTGAGAGAGAGAGGTGTGTGTGTGTGTGTGTGTGTGTGTGTGTGTGTATATATATGTAGTGTGAAACCCACCGGCTGGACTGGCGTTCATGAGCAGCAGGTTAACATACGGACACAGCAGAGAGTCGGCGCTGCTCGCGTCTGCAGGACTCGAACCCGAGGTCACCGTCAGCGTTTTCCCGCTCAAGGTCATCAGGTCAGTCTCAGCGTTCAGCACTGAAAGAGACAAACACACATGTGACTGAAGCACCTTCATGTTTCCCTTTAAACCCTTTCAGGAATATCTACTAATATGGGAAGTCAAAATGAGTGTCAGAGGACCAACTCAATTCATCTTACATGTGAAGAGCGCTTCAAATGACGGCATCGTGACAACACTATCTGCAAGTGTGGGAAAACTCAGATGAATAGAACTAACACACATGTCTAAACACTGAACAGTTCACGAATCAATAACCTGATTGAAAACACACTCCACTGATTCACTAAACTCCAAACAAAAAGAGATGGCCAAATAAATAAACCCTGACATGAATGAAACCACGCCGTTACTCCTAATTAATGACAGCTGAATATGAGTGCACTAATTTAGAGAAAAAAAAGAAAACCAACTGTTTTTCTTTTGACAGAGATTTTACCATGGTGTTACAGTAAGTCAATGTTTTTAATCAGAACACAAAAGCACTAATTAATGTGTGTTAGGCATATAATCAACGTCAGAATGATTTTGGCTGAATCATCTCTAATTATTATTTTAATTATATTATAATTATGCTGTAACCACTTTTAAAAACTGTTTACTGTTGTAAATTATAAATGCACTGTAAAAAAAATGTATTTGATGACTATTTACAATTCTAATATTTAAGAATTTAAATCAGTAAAATCGTCAAGCTTTAATTGTGGTGAAAGGCTGTAATCATCTGTGTACAAAAGTGCAGGAAACAATGTGAATGTGTGAATAAAGTGAACCCAGCATGCATTGCGTTCTCAAACACTCACAGATGGAGCTGACTGCATTTACCGAGCGATCTGAGACGCTCACCACAGCAAATCACAATTACATAGCTTGTATATCAATATCTTTTCATGTTTTACTGCAAATTAGACTAAGCACAGTTTGAAAAGTGTACTCGAAATAAAATGTTGTCCAGCATGATTTTAGAAAAAGCATCTTGAGCTTCAATCTGACCGTCTGTACAAAGAGTCACGTGACCAAAGACATCAATTTCCTTTTATTTGCATGCAAAAATGTCTAGCAATACAGCTCTTTCCAAATACAATATCCCAAATATGCCTCAGACTTCTGAACCGCACTTTGCATCTGTATGATATATGTAGAGCTGCAACTAACGATTATTTTGATAATCGATTAGTTGGCCGATTATTCTTTCGATTAATCGGATTAAATACAATTATTTTATTGTATTGACAAAAAACACTATTCCACATTCTGCTCAATGTCCTTTAAACAACCTGAATGCTATGAAAACATACAGGGCTTAATTTATTAGACCACCTGTCATAAAGAGAAAACAAATATTTTAGGAATCTGTCAAAAAAAAAATTCAATCTAAAAATGTTATTGTCATTTATTGGGAAAATTACAAACATTACAAACTTGCATTGTTTATGTACTTTTTGACTGTAATTGGGTATCTAAAAACAACACTATAAAGTGCTCTGCCTTTCTTTCATAGATAACAGCAATAATTATATTATAGCATTAGAAATAGCCTACTACTGTTTCTAAAGAGCTTACACATTTTGGAGGACTAACCAATACAGAAAGCTAAACATGATTTTGGTAATCACCAATGCTGTTAGTTTAGAGCAGCAGTGTAAGGTTAAAAACCTTACATTCATTTGTTAAGAATTGTATATAGTGAATATAGTTTACATCTCTTTTAAAAATGTAAATAATAATAAAGATAATAAAGACAACAGGTGAGGAATGTTCTGCAGGAACACACGTTCACTTTGATCACAGTGATTCTTACTGTCATTTCTTTATCCTGTAAAAGGCAGTTATGGAGACAATTACATGCTGTTATCCCAAAAAGAAAGTCAATTTTTGACATGCAATTCCCTTTTCTACCAGTAGGTTTAAAATGGAAGGTTGTGAAAAATGTCCACTGATTAATTCTCTTGATTAACACTGGTCTCATGTCTATGGGCCCTTTAACTAAAAAGCTATTACAAAAAACACTGCCCAGTGAGCTATAGCGAAAAACGAAGAAAACGTGCACTTTCCCCGCGGCCCCAGCTCTCCCGGCTTGATGCACATTGAGCCGGCTTGTGCGGGCTAGTGCTTATTACATCGAGCGAATAATATGAAAAAGAAGGCTGTGAAACATGATCAGCTTTGCCCTTTTGGCAGTCACACTGTTTAGATTTGTTTTGGGCAAGTCGATTTGGAGTTATTTATCGCTGAATGTGTCACGAATATCGAAAACTAAACCAACCCCCCTCTCTGTGTTCCGTCTGTCTGACGCGCGTGCACACGCCATTCGGTAAATTAAACTTAACACAGCCGGTCAGGACGGACTTTATGATGCAATCCTCTATAATTACATCGAATTGAAACATTTTCCAGCACATAGACGATAATTAAAAATAAGTTTTATCATCTTAGTCGAGTTATTCTTCGCGATTGCGTGCAATGATTGAATATCATTATACTGTGAACAAGAGCGGGAGGGAGGTTAATCACAAATATAATTCAAAAATAAAATTAATTCAGTCCCGAGTATTCCTTTGGCAGTGAGCTGCGTGCTCTTCATTATTCTGCCTGGCAACAGCGCTGACCACTAATGTTACACATTAAAATGACGGATGACATGGTCTGGAATCGGTGTAAATGATATATAATGTTTATTGCGTCAATGTTCAACTAAACTAGTTTAATTTTCTTCACAAAACTGGCATCTATCCATTGAAAATAAAGCAGGCGGGAATTCCTTTACGCTACTAATCGGAGCCGGATGTAACGACACGAGGACTTTTTGCAGATTTTAGATTTTCAAATAGTTGTATCTCAGCTAAATATTGTCCTATCATAACAAACCACACATCAATGGAAAGCTATATATTCAGCTTTCAGATGATGCATACATCTCAATTAAAAAAAATTGACACTTAAAGTTTTGTGCTCCGGGGTCACATATATCAGTATATTTGTCACTGAAAGTGTCTGATCCATTCTTGGATATTTTGAGTCTGGAGGTGATGTTTCTCACCTGTCTTCCCATTGAATATGGTCAAAGGTGCACCGTTGAGTCCAAACACACTACAGCAAACGGTCTTGAGCCGCTCCACGTCCAGTATGTCATCACCCTTGGGGTTCTCCAGCAGAACGACACCCTCTGAGACAAGCATGAACGGAGAAGAGTAAACATGGCTCTGAGAGAACAACATGTGTTTAGAGCAGAAACACACTCAGTTACATCAATGCATGCTTACAAACGCATGGGCTCACAACAGTCCGAGTCTGAACTCCAGCGGTGACGTACCTTGCTGTTTGTCCTTGAGCGTGACTCTGAGGTTGACGTAAGCGCAGGCCGCGGTGGTCAGAGGTGCTTTGGAGACGGAGGACCCTCGCACGATTGTTAACTCCAGATCCGAGCCTTTCAGCTGTCACACAAACAATCACAACCCTGACACAGTGCACAACATATCCTTCTGAGGATGACTTGCTAACACAGCACAACATGCATGGAGTGCTCTTTTCTCAAAGGAAAAATGTATTTGCCCAAGGCTCTGGATTACAGGTATTAATGCTGTAAGTAATGTTTCTTGCACAGACCAGTCGTTTCGCTTCATTAGACCTCGCCAGGAGCCACAGGTTAATTTTGAGCTGCCTGTATCAGGGTTTGAAAACACTAACTGAAAAACTTTCTATAGTAGCCTATAGACCTCAAATGTGAACTATACATTGGATTGGTTCCTTCTTTAAATTAAAAAGTAAACATATGCATGCTATTATAATGCTATATTAAAACTAAAATCAAAACAATGCAAAACCCTTAAGATAACTTGTAGAAAGAGAATAACACAGAATAACATAAGTGGATTTTGAACGATTAATTGCTGCTTTGAACGATTAAGTAATTGTGGCATCCGTAATTAGATATTTGATTAATTGTGCAGCCCTACTATACATGACAGATTGTGTGTGTGCTTCAGTAATTGGTTAAGTATGCTTGTGTTGCATGATTTGCCAGTCATACTTAGTGTATTTAGTATCATAACTGAGGTATGAGAACTGGGATGGAACTGAAAATGTTCCTATTCAGCCACCCTTATTTTTTTGTAGATTGCGGTTGACTATAAAGTACTAGACTATTTTAGTGCCTAAAACACAGCTGAATACAATAGATTTCTACTTAATTGTAACTGAGATATTTGTGAATTATTATATCAAGTAATACTGAGTGAATGACAATTGTTGTATTATTCCTCACCTCCAGGTATTTTAATAAAGGGGCTCACTATAGATTAATTGCTCTGTCAGTTTGCTTCTGGCTCTCAAAACCCCCAAAAACTTGTTCTCTAACACTATATACTCATGGATGAGCCATGCAGTTAGTGATACGAATGTGAAAAAACAACAGCACTTAAATGCCAGATTGTTTTATGCATTTAAATGGTTTCATTTTTATTTGTACTTTTAAAATTTATAAAAAAATAGCGCATATTTTCTAGCATAAGTGCACTGTGCCGACATTTACTTGTGCATTAAATTACAAGTTAAAATACATATCAGCTCGCGCCTTATTGTGATCTGGAATTGCAAGATAGCCTATATTTTAATATGCATTTGAGAGACGTTCTGAAATATAATGCATACATAAATACAGTTTGCAGCTTTAATCACCTTTTTGCACATCATGCATGGGGCTTCATATCATTTAGCTAATTTTGTGTGTAAAAATGCAATGATTAGAGAATTTAGAATTTGATTATAATTACTATAATAACAATACAATAATAACAATGTACTATAAACATAAACAAGGAAACTCAAAACGCATGCAACACTAAGGAAAAAAGTTATGAAAAAAGTGTTCATACAGCTGTGCCATTATTTATATTCTTATGTGTTGATTGGAGTTATTAATTATTTGCTGGGCTAATTGCCATGTGATTGTGGAACATATGGAAAATGAATCTAGAAATGCATTCAGAAAACATGTTAAAATATGTGCCTTGACTTCAAGTGCATACACCATTAATAATTCATTAGCACTTATCTTCCTGAACATGAATTTTAATTAGCAGTGAAGCAAATATACCCGTTACATACAAAATGTTAACTATTCTGTTTGTGTTAGACTACATCAAGTCATGCATGAAGCTTTCTCCGTGTTAAATCTATAAAGCATATTCATATATGCAGTAGGGGTGTAAATCTGATGGTTCGTCACGATTCGATACGATCTCGATTCTCAAACCCAGCGATACGATATTTGCAGATACCTCAAAAATGTATACGATACGATTACGATTCGATACAGGAGTATATCGAACAATATATCGATATTATCATATTATATACTTATTTTAAACAACCATCTACATTTTTATTAACTCACAAATGCAAAAAAAATATATAACTTGAACATATATCTAAAAATGCTGCTATGGGCTCAGTGCTAAACATCTTTTCTACAAATTACAAGCAACAGCAGAAAATAAATAAACAGTGCTTTTCAGGTTTTTCAGCTCAGTCTAAAATAAATGTTCAGGTACGCTAAAGAAATGTAATAATCAAATATAAAATAACTGCATAGTCTTCACTGTATAAATTAAATAGCCTGTAAATGAATACTTTTTGATGTTACAAAGGTTATTTAGTCAGGAGCAGTGAGCACTTGTATTTTTCTTTGACAGCATTATATTTATTATTAGTTTTCTTTCACTTTAAGAATGAAAGCACAGATTAAATAAACTGATACACATGCCTTTTTTCTCCACTGTTTACATTAAGACATATGCTTTTCTTAACATACTGCTTACAAGGATATTAGCCATTATATTTATTTCAATGTAGTTTTGTCTGTATTTATTCATCCATGCAAAAACAAAACAAAAACAAAGCGGAGGAGCACTCAGTATTCGCGCGGCTAGACGCGGCTGTCTGTGTGCGTGTGCTTCAGATGTGTGCGTGGGAAACTTTTCACACAGCGCTTGACTGTTACTCCAACAATTCCGAGCGTCTTTTATGCTTCGGGCAGTCCTTATATCGAGTCCTGATACGTGAGATTGAAGGAGAATGCACGCGTTGGCGGTAATGCATAGACGGACATTATGTGAAAATGTGGACAGTGCCAAAATAAAGGTGCCTTTTTATACTACAGATATCGATATTTTATGCGTGACATCGATGCATCGTATCGTCATACATTGTATCGATATATCGATCCATATTGATGAATCGTTACACCCCTAATATGCAGGCTGGTATTAGATGATGTCAAATGTTGGTATTAGCAGGAGAACAAAGAGCCGGAAACAGCACAGACTCAGTGGATCAGTATCTGTGCATCTCTAAATTAGTTCATCACCAATCAGTGCGTCACCTGCGTTTTCTCCTGGACGATCACGCTGGCATTCTGGGACACTGGATAGGGCTTGAGAGGAGCTTTAGTCGTGGCAAAGATGAAGTCCGTGTGTGCCTGGATGACTTGATCCAGGTATTCCCCCGCCGGCTGACTGCTGTAATACACCGTGATCTCATCTGACGGGACCAGGTGACCCTGAGATGACATGTTTGACACATTAAGACATATGCAGGAGTACATAAAAATAGCTTGATTTCACCCACTCCCTAATATTATTTGATTTTAAAAACATACCGTAATATTTCAGAATATTACCGGTTAAAAAAGCTGTTTTCTATGTTAATATCTGTTAAAATGTCATTGATTGACGTGCCACATGATCCTTCAGAAATCGTTTTAGGCAAGACAGTGTATTTATATAGCACAATTAATATGCAATGATAATTAAAAAAGTGCTTTACATAAAATACAGTGCAATCCGTTCGGATGCTCATTCAGTAAATGCACAGCTAAACAGATGAGTTTTGAGTCTGGATTTAAATGCTGGCGGCATAATAGCTCAAAGTAGGGCTGCATGATTATGACAAAAATCATAATTGTCGATTATTCCCTTGAGGATGTAATTGCGATTATTCATAACGATTATTTTGAACAGATGCATGCAATTTTTTGAAGCTGCATGACATATATATATATATATATATATATAAAAGGGCTGAAAACACTCTTCCTGAACTTATATTGCTTTTCTATAGCATTGAGCCTCAAATGTCCTACTCTTCTTTAAACAAAAAAAGTAAAATTATGCATGGTATAATAGTGTTATACTATAAAAATTTGCATGGTATAATAGTGTTATACTATACAATTATGCATGGTATAATAGTGTTATACTATAACAAAAAAAGAAAAATGGTTTACTAAAGCTATACATTTAATTTACAATTAAACAGATGACATTTCAAATTACAGTACAATTTATATCATCAGGGCTCCAGACTAACATTGGAGAGCAGTGGCGCCAGCACTGAACATGTAATACAGGTTTTGTCTCTTAGAAATGCCCATTAGAGCAGGAGCTTGAGTTGGGATGCAGATGTACATTTGACAGTACCATTGTGAAAACTGTAACAGCCTCATTGTTTATACATAACCAAAAATACAGCACATCATTGCCAAGTGCCTAACTATATGGTTTCTATGGTGTTTGCATTGAAAAACAGTAGCCTAAAGACATTCAGTCAATTACAAATCCACATCAACTGATAGAATAATTAACAAAATAATGCAATTATAGTCAATTTCTCCTTTAATATATTTAGTATATTAATATCCTACTTTTCTGCCACCATACCATTGTTACCGTTAGTGTAACTAGAGTAAAACTATGGTAAATGTGGGTGATTTGTGGATTGAAATGTCTGGATCGTTGGTGCAATGTTTCTGCATCAGTGTTGATGAGCTCCGATTTATTTTGCTTTAAACAGGTTTAAATTAAAGAGACGTGATTTGTACTGGAGAACTCTGTGCTGAACTCGAGTGCTTCTTACTGGATTTCACAGCATTGTTTAGTGCGTGATCACGACTGGTCACTGTAATAAATGCATAAGCTTGCATTGTTTTCTTTTGAGGCGAGTGGATAAAAGGTCAGTGTGGCGCGCAGTTTAAACGAGTAGTAATAATTAATAATTTGTTACATTTATATAGTGCTTTTCTGGGTACTCAAAGCGCTTTACATAGAAGGGGGAATCTCCTCATCCACCACCAATGTGCAGCATCCACCTGGATGATGCGACGGCAGCCATAGTGCGCCAGAACGCCCACCACACACCAGCTTATTGGTGGAGAGGAGACCGAGTGATGAAGCCAATCAGTGTATGAGGATGATTAGGAGGCCATGATGGTCAGAGGCCAGTGGGCTAGTTTGGCCAGGATGCCGGGGTAACACCCCTACTCTTTTTCGAAGGACATCCTGGGATTTTTAATGACCACAGAGAGTCAGGACCTTGGTTTAACGTCTCATCCGAAGGACGGTGCTTTTTCCAGTATAGTGTCCCCTTCACTATACTGGGGTGTTAGGACCCACACAGACCACAGGGTGAGCACCCCCTGCTGGTCTCACTAACACCTCTTCCAGCAGCAAGCCTTGTTTTTCCCAGGAGGTCTCCCATCCAGGTACTGACCAGCTCAACCCTGCTTAGCTTCAGTGGGCAACCGGTCTTGGGCTGCAGTACAAAATAGTACTGCTATTTTGTTTCCGCTTTTGACACGTTTGGCATTTAACATATCTCTCATGCACAACAGAGTGACAACGACTATCCAGTGTGTTTGAGTTTGTTAAACCCCGCGCTGCAAACACCTCTTAAGCACACAGAATAATGCAAGTGGGCATTTTTTATTGTTTATTTATTTTTGTAATTGCGGCTTTGACCGATTATGTAATCATGGCATCCAAAATCATAATTGCAATTAGAAATTCGATTAATTGTGCAGCCCTAGCTCAAAGCGGACTCCCCTTGTTTTGTGTGAACCCTTGGTATTTCTAACTGACTCGATCCTAATGCTCTGTTAGGTTTCTATTCAGTGAGCATATCAGCAATCTATGTAGGTCCTAGTCATTGAGTGATTTATAAACGAGTAAAAGTACTTTAAAATCAATCCTAAATGTAACTGGAAGCCAGTGTAAGGACCGGAGGGGACTGGTGTGATATGCTCAGATTTTCTGGTTCAAGAATCCTGGCAGCAGCATGCTGTATGAGCTGGGGCTGTAGTCATTTGGAGATAAGGCTAGGTGAATCTGGGTATGATCAGCATAGCTGTGATAGGCAATTTGGTTCTCATTATTTGACTCCGAGAGAGCATATACAGGCTAAACAAAAGCGGTGCAAGAATTGAGCCTTGTGGGACTCCACATGTCATGGACGTCCACTTAGACTTATGCTCTCCTATACTCACATAATAACCTCTCCCTTCTAAGTATGACCTGAACCATTTGAGTGCCATCCCAGAAAGCCCGACCCAGTTTTCCAGTCTCTCTAAAAGTATGTTATGATCAACAGAGTCAAACGCAGCACTAAGATCTAGTAGTACCAGCACTGATATTTTGCCAGAATCAGAATTAAAGCGAATATCATTTATTATCTCAATGAGTGCTGTCTCTGTGCTGTGATGAGAATTGACCAGGTATCAATTTGAGTTGAAGTAGTAGTTCAGCTGATTAAAAACGAACTTTTCAATAATCTTGCCTATATTGGTCTATAGTTGCTCAATATGGTGTTATCACGATTGCTCTTTTTCAGAAGGGGCTTAACAAATGCAGTTTTCAGGGAGTTTGGAAAGGTCCCAGAGAGAAGGGAGGCGTTCACCACTTCTAAGAGATCTGCTTATAACCAGTTAAAAACACTTTTGAAAAAAGATATGGGACGTGTGTCAAGATAGCAGGTTGATGATTTAAGGTGCTGTACTATTTCTTCCAAAACGTTGCTATAAATTGCTTCAAAAACAGACATAGTAGCCAACTTATTTTTTTAATTGCAGTCGAATCTGTGTGACCTCTGCTTAACTTGATTATATGCCAATCGCCTTTCTGATATTTATGATCTTCTCAGAAAAGGAGGAAGCAAACTCGTGCATTTGTTGTTAGAGAGCATTTCACTGGGAATTAGAAGTCCCAGTGAAACAGTAGCAAAAAGAGTGCAGGTGTTGTTTAAGTGACTGTTTATAATGTTTGAGAAGAAGCTCTGTCAAGCTCCACATTGAAAGCATGAAGGCAGTCTTTACAGATGTTATAGTGGATTTCAATTTTCGTCTTAACATCCGCTCAGCTTTTCTGCATTGACTTTTCATACTCTGTACTGCTGTTGAATTTCTCCTAGGTGTTTTTGCTTTTCGTTAAATATTTTTTTGGAGACTGTGACATTTTATTTTCATGATTCACAGATGAATAAAATGTCAAAAGAATAGCAGGATTTATTTAAAATAATATTTTATAACATTATAAATGTCTTTCCTGTAAATTATCATCAATTAATGCATCCTTGATGACTAATAATAATAAAAAATCTTACCTAAACTTTTGATGATTTTGATTAATGATTTAAAGTTGCTAGATAATTATGGTAACAGTGTTGCAATCTCGTATAAAAAGAAATTGAAAATATTCTGAACAATTGCGTTTGCTGTGACTGCTGACTCTCTGTAAGATCAGCACCTCTTTTGACTGATCATATATTAAACTGAAGTCTTTCGGTGGTAAAGAACAGCTCATTTAATCTGCCTTCAATTTAAGAGTAAAAAACAGATGTGTACTGGGAAATGGCAGCAAGTGCTAATCATTTTCCCAAAGCAGACGCTATGACAAAACAATCAGGCTTGTTGTGGAAAATACAGGCTTGGGCATTCGGTATCTTTGAACAATAAGAAAAAAAAACTCTCTTCCATGAGCCTCGCTCACTCCGGCCCCCGGTCACCACCTCTCATCTCAACAAATGCTGAAAAATTAATTCCCTCCCATGGAAAATTCCCTGCGTTTTTTTTTTCTCCAGAGTTTCAATAAGAGAGGAATTCAGGCCTGGCAGGCGTCCCACGCCCTCCCCCCTCACATACACAGTGGAAAAAACGTTAGTTTATTAAGAAAAAAGAGGCACGAGGGGGCGATTTTACTGAATTCCACACAACTTCAAAGTGCTGATTGTCTTTAAGTGCGCTCTGGGTAATTAAGCTTTATTAAGCTGCTCGATGCATGCAGAACTCTGGGGTGGAAAGATCGTCCAAATAGCATCCCTCATGAGTCTGGGAAAAGCAAGTGAGCCAGACCCGAGAGAGACCCGAGACAAACACACGACAGAGGTGTGCAATTCACAAAAACACATGCCGAAAAATAAGACTTCAACGTTCACCCAAATAACAGCTTCAGGACTGAGTGAACGGCTCTTTATGTTTTAAATGAGACTCATAGATAGTCAGCCGTTAGTCCATTCATTGACTGCTCCAGCCAAATCACACCATACACACTTTCTGGAGTAATTATGATGTTTTATGTTTATTACAGAATGTCTTTTGATCACGGCTGAACGGATTTATTAAAAAACATGCAAAAACGCTAATATTGCGAATGTAAATTAGCGGTTTTCTATGTGAATATCTGTTAAAGGGGGTCTAGTGTCCCCCTTTTACATGTAAAATACGTATCTGATGTCCCCAGAGTGCATAAGTGAAGTTTTAGCTAAAAAATACCTTACAGATCATTTTTTATAGCTTGTTAAAATTGCCCATTTTATGAGCCAAAACGTGCTGTTTTTGTGTCTTTCCCTTTAATTGCAAATGAGCTGCTCTTCTCCGAAGAGAGTGGAGCTTCAAAAGCTCAAGCTCCGGGATACAAATAAATATTCCACTATGAGTACAAGCCTGTTATCTTTACAGAAAATTTACTCGGTTGAAAAGTCAGTCATCTGATTGTACGGTGCATAATAAATGATTCAGACGAGGAGCACGGCGGGATAAAAAAACAACAGCTTTTCTCATTGTGCCAAAGTGTGCTATCACAAACTTTATAAGTCCCACATGTGATTATGAGCTCAACAAATTCAAGCATTTGACTCCACATTGATTTCATATGCAAGTTTTAACTACCACATTCCTACTTACGGTCATTCTGGTAGCATGTGAAGCAGCATCAGTGAAAACAGACAGATAACATTAGCCGTACAGGTTGCCAAGAAGCTCTTTCAGAAAGGCAATTTGGAAAACAAACACATGATGCTTGCTTTGTCTGGAGCTGACGTTCATGCATTGGTATTGATCCCTAATCATATTGGGGACTTTTTTCTAGGATATTTCCTTTGAAAATTGAATTTAACCACAGTGTCCTCAGCGGAGTCTATGGAGACTCCTATGTTTGTTGGTGCATCACAAAACATATCACTTGTAATTCCTCATTAGCGCTGACTTCGATTATCTCCAGCAGCTAAAGTTACAGTAAGAAAACAGTAAAGGCATGTGTCTATGCTAATAGGGCAGAGAGCATCACAAGTGGGCGGGACGTTTTACCTTCAGTGATGTGTACTTAGGGAGGAATCTGCAATCACTCGTTTGGAGAGTGGATATAATTTATTGGTATTATAAACAATGAATGGTTGGATTTTTACCATTATAGGCTGTTGTTTCCACACAACTGTGTTCAAACACCTTATAAAATATATTTTTTGCCTAATAGGTCCCCTTTAAAATGTAATTTCTTGCTGTGTTCAAAGCTGTATTTTCAGCATCATTACTCCTTCAGTGTCACATGATCTTCAGAAATCATAATTTCATACTTTTATTTATTGAGGCTGCATTAAACTGATCAAAAGTGACACTATTATAATTTATAATTTTGCAAAAGATTTCTATTTAAAAAAAAAAATCGTTTGAACTTTCTATTTATCTGCGAGTCCTGAAAAATAAAATGTACGATGGTTTCCACAAAAAATATGTTATAGGAACTGTTTTCAACATTGGTAATAATTATAAATGTTTCTTGATCAGTAAATCAGCATATTATAATGATTTCTGAAGATCATGTGACACTGAAGACTGGAGTAATGATGCTGAAAATACAGCTTTGATCACAGAAATAAATTACATTTTAACACATATTCACAGAGAAAACAGTAGTTTTCAATAGTAAAAATATTAAAAAATGTTCAGCTTTTCTAGTTTGATCATGTTTTATATATTTTATATACACACATTTTATTTATATATATATATATATATATATATATATATATATATACACACACAATACAACCTTTCTTTCTGGTCCTCGAATCTGATTGGCTGATAACAGTGTTGAGTCCAACAGAACTTCAGCCGTTTCACTGTTTGTATCGCTCCGCTTGTCAAAGTTACCGTGTTTCTCACAGCGAGTGTCATGGTGGACACCCAAATCCACTATAATTAAAAAAATTATACTGTTTTTGTCTCACAGAATGTAGTTTTAAGAGCATTTTAGGCGAGAATGAACTTAATTGGACTTCAAATATGAAGCGCTCATGAACCCATGGAGAGAGCGCCTGAACTATAGTAACTGTTTTCAACATTGATAATAATTTTTTATGTTTCTTGAGCAGCAAATCAGCATATTATTATGATTTTTGAAGATCATGTGACACTGAAGACTGGAGTAATGATGCTGAAAATGCAGCTTTGATCACAGAAATAAATTAAATTTTAACATATATTCACAGAGAAATCAGTATTTTTCAATAGTACAAATATTTCAAATTTTTGATCATATAAATCCAGCCTTGGTGAGCAGAAGAGACTTCGTTCAAAGACATGAAAACATCTTAATGACTCCAAACTATTATGTTTTCTCACCTTCTTGCGCAGTTTCTGGATGCGGTTGATGACCTCGCGGGCCACACCTTCGTCCTGCATGGACTGATCGGGGGTGACGTCCAGAAGAACCAGCACCTATGAGAACACAGAGGTCAGTTCAGATCCCGACGCTGCAGGAGCATGTGGTTTCAGACGGACTGAGAGCAGAAAGAGCACCTGAGCGTCTGAATGCGCCTCATACTGGGACGGTGTTCCTGAGGTCTGATCGAAGCTGTACATCAGACGCAGATCGTCCTCGTGCAGCTCGTGACCGTCCACAACGATGGACCCTGCAGAGCATAAACTGACATGAAAGCTGCTCACAGACGCCACGGGACAGCGCCGCTTTATTAACATGCACAAAGATAATATTTGAAAGACCCCCGATAGATTGCTAATAACTCTACCATAAAGACAAAGCAATAGAAACGTTTTATTTACAGAATATAGGTGTGGCAATATCTTGTTTAAACAAATAAGTCATTAATTTCCATAATTCCAATAATTTACACAAGCACAGCTTTTCTAGCTTGATCATGTTTTATACACATGCATACACAAAAAGTTATATACACACACACAATACAACCGTTCTGGTCCTCGAATCTGATTGGCTGATAACAGTATTGATTGTATCGCTCCGCTTGCCAAAGTTACCGTGTTTCTCATAGCGAGTGTCATTAGGGGTGGGCGATATGATCAAAATCTTATATCACAATAACAATATATATCGATTTAGAGACTTTTTTATTAGATTAAAATCTTTGATACCATATAATTGTCATAATCCTTGTCACCAATCTCAATATCAAACTAATACAAGCCTAAAGAGAGAGAAACTTAACCTCACTGAAGATAAATAAACAGTCAGTGATGAAATAAGGATAAGAAACTAATTGCAAACAATAGGACAAAAACTACAATAAATAAGAAACGCTACATACATTAACTACGTAAATTAATTAGTCTTCACTGTGTTAATTATATCTATCTATCTATCTATCTATCTATCTATATAATCAACACGTGTATTAATGTATAGATTATATACATATTATTGTTATTTATTCTCATTAAAGTTATAAAAGTGATTTAGTCGAGAGCAGTGAGAGATGTTCTAGCAGTGTGCTATGATTAACATGAACAAATATTGGAACGCTTCCCCTTTAAGACGGATCCAGTAGCTCAGTTACTGTTACATACGTGTTTTCTCTTTCTGCCGTTTACTCTTTCTTAAGACCTAAATCGCTGTGTTTCAGGATACTTGCAAAGACGGGGATTCTGACGCATATACGTGTGTTTATGTAATTGTTCAAAGTCGGCGGAAAAGAAAAGGCGCGCTCCTCTCACACAGAAAGAGACGGTGCACGCATATAGCTCTGTTGTTTAAGTTTCAACGGCTTAAAATCAGTTTGTTTTAAAACTGCAGTGCTTAAAAACGCGTGATCATGCTACAGATGTAGTCCCTCGTTTAGGAATGAGCTCCTCGTTTTGTCCTGGCTGGTCGTTCTGTGTTTTGGTTAGATCTAATGGGCAGTATTTGATCTCAATCTATTATTTGTTCCAGAGAAAATAGTTTTGGCAAAATCTCATTGTGTTTATTTAACTTCTATGCTGTATATCAGAGCGCTGCCTTTGAACTTTTTACTGAATTGACTGAATATGATGGCTGTTGTTGTTTATTAAATATTATTATTCAATAAATAATTAAGTATTGGTAAACGCTGTGTGTTCATAATGATGGTTTTAGTAACATTGTTCCACCATTAGATGGTAACAAGAGACTGTTTTACGAGTCAGCAGTAAAGACTTTTAATTTGAAAAATACTTAACTGCAGTTTTGAACACGTTAGTTATTTCTTCTTTCAAAAAGCTTGTACGCAGATAACAAACGCACCGAGCAGTGCTCTCATCAGAAAACACCCTTAACAGATGAAAGGATATCACAAGCCTATCGGACATTCAAACTAATGATTTATTGTGAATATGAGATCGATCTGAAGAATAAATGCTATATCAGATACTCGCTCAGTCCATCTCTCTCTCATAATATATACACAATACACTGCATTTGCTACAGTAATACAATAAGCAATGAAGCATCTCAGCGTTCCTTCGTCACTAGTTCTGAAGTGACGTTTGTGAATTAGTAACGGACGCTTGGTCTCAGCTGTTACACCAGTTTAACACATACTCCGTCTGCAGTGCGTATGCGGTCTGTGTGCTGTGCAGAAGCAGCACGGACTCATTGTGCTTTCACACAGGACACGTTTGCAGTCCGCGGCTGTTTACCACAAACTACATCCATTATTTTCATTTCAAATCTAAACATTGTTACTGAAAATGCTTTTTCAGCATTGTGATTCTCTTTTATCACAGTACAGTAATACAATCTATTATATACACTAGGGCTGTTAAAAAAGTTCAAATTTCGAATATTCGTCGAATTTAAAATAAAAATCCACATTTGAATGCAAAACGCTGCACATTCGCAATATTGCAGAAAAGGAGAACATCAATGTGGAGAACATGTTGTTTACCTCAAAACTGAAACCAAGCCGTTCACACAGAACGCATATTTATTGCATTTTCTAGATGGACATCTATCAGCACTCGCGTCTCACTTGCGTCTCACACAAGAGAGCCCAAAGACATGTCAAATTCATGTAAGTTCAATTTTAATAAAACATGTAATTACTAGATTAAGAAACTAGCTTGCTAGCGAACGTGCATATTAACAGCGTAAACATGAACCTTGCGATCATATGATTAAATGTTAATAAATTAGGTGTATCAGCAATGATGAATCTTTGAGCTTAAAGCGGCTCTGACAGAAAGGCTGCGTGTGCCCTGACAGAGACGCGCTGATTGAGCTATGTGCTCTTTTCCTAAATGCATTATTTACATTTGATGATGCATTTTTTTTTTTCACAGGTATATTCTCCATCTGTAAATGTAAAGGTGCGTTCACACCAGACACGAATGAAGTGTTACGCGCGAATGATTTACATGTTAAGTCAATGCAAAGACATGATAGACAATCCTGCGGTGCTATTCGCGTGAATGAGGCGGCGCGAATGGCGCTAATTACGCGGCGCGAATTGAGCGTTTGACGCGCGAATAACGCGAATCGCGCGAGTTGAAAAATCTGAACTTTGGCGGATATTCGCGCCGCGTTAACCAATCAGGAGCTTGCTCTAGCAGTGACGTCATTACGAGCGGAGGCAGAAAATCAGAAACAACAATGGAGGACAAATTAATCGTGGTTGTATGTGGGTACCCGGAGCTGTACGATACTACTTCATACTTTTACAAAAACAGGAATACATTTTGCAACGAGACTGGAGCTGCCTGCAGAAGCCTCTCCCATGACGCGAATTCACATCTGTTGTGTAGTGAATTTCATGCGCGAATGAAGCGATTTCATGCGCGAATGAAGCAAGTAAACTCAAAATCTTCACGCGATTTATTCGCTTCATTCGTGTCTGGTGTGAACGCACCTTTAGACAGCCATGGAAATATTTGTCAGACGTGCACGAGCTTCTGCGATTCTCCGCTAAACTCCACAGACTTGGTTCTGAACGCGCGCCGCCGTGCACATGCACGTCATACAGACAGAGCGCAATATGTTTGTTTGTAGTTGGACATTTTAAAGCTACAATTAAGTGTATTTGTATTATAGCACTAACTGTAAAGTGACTGTAATGGGGTAATGAAAAGAGCCTTTTTACTCAATTAGCCTAGTCTGTGCATTTTTTTGCTTTGCTTTAAAAGCATTATTTTTGTTTTTAGATTGCAGTGTTACAATGTAATGTGATTTTAACCCTTTTTGCACATAATATATGCCTACATGATTACATTCACTTTATTAATTTGTTTAATCCAAATACAGAGATATGTACCGTATACCGCAAATCAGCCCAAAAATACCAAGATATTAATATTTGCTCATATTGCCCAGTCCTCCTTGTGCATTTGGTAATATTTAGCTCTATATACATTTATACATATTATTAAAATGAAAAAAAAAACTGAATTGTATTGAATATATAATTTTATAATTAAATATTTAATAGGTCCAGAAATCACTTTTAAAAATGCCCCTTACCTCCTCAATGATTATTTTATACAACTGAAAAAGAGACAATTTTACAAAAACATGTCTGATCACAAAAAAAATGAAATTGTAAAAATGTTTATCATCATTTATAAATTTCTACAAATATCATTGTTTCTATTGGTACGGTAATGCAAATTTGTGAGGAAACCAACTAAATAAAACAAATATATGTATATATATATAAATTCATTAATTATTCAATCATAATGGTCCAAAAATCTCTCTTTTGATTTGAGGGAGAAAGCTGGTCAGCATAAAAACGGCAGCACAGCAGCTTGGCTATATTTTGGTACTCCTAAATAATTTAACATTTAGTAATTTAGCAGACGCTTTTATCCAAAGTGACTTACAAATGAGAATAGAAGCAATCAAAAAGAGCAAAACGAGCTATAACAAGTCTGTTAGCTACACGTATATACGCGTATATAATAAATCAAAATAAAACAGAGAATAGAAAAATAATAGAGCAAGCTAGTGTTAGAGGCCTTTTTTGCTTTTGTTAATTGTATAATAATTAAAAAGAAAAACAGATAGAATACAAAAAGAATAGAGAAGCTGGTGTAAAATGTTCCATAGCTACATCCGCACAGGTTTGTGTAAAAGCAGAGTCTCTGGATATCAGACAGTGAACACACAAACGGTCAGATTCACATCTCATCTCTTACAGCACGGCGCCTCAGTCTTATCCAGCGGTCTGCTCATCACAGCATCAGCGTTACGAATAAGAGGCATGATAATGCTTTAGAAAGGGGAGCGATGCTATCAGATCAAGGCTGCTTGAGCGCCCCGTAAACACACCGGTAACCGCTCCGAAAAACCACCGCCCGCTTCAGAGACAGAAAACAGCGTCTGACGCGAGCCAGAGCTCTCGGAGTCTGATGACCCTGGACCCTGTCATAAGGGTACATTTTTTGAAATTGAGATGTATGCATCATCTGAAAGCTGAATAAATAATATTTCCATTGATGTATGGTTTGTTATGATACGAAAAGATTTGAAAATATGGAATCTGAGGGTGCAAAAACAATCTAAATATTGAGAAAATCACCTTTAAAGTTGTTCAAATTAAGTTCTTGACAATGCATATTACTAATCAATAATTAAGTTTTTATATATTTACAGTAGAAAATTTACTAAATATCTTCATGGAACATGATTTTAATATCCTAATGTTTTTTGGCATAAAATAAAAAAAAATCATAATTTTGACCCATACAATGTATTTTTGGCTATTTCTACAAATATACCCCAGCGACTTAACACTGGTTTTGTGCTCCAGGGACACATAAGACTTGTTAGTGCACTGAGACGGCTTTATTCTTTTCCCAAATTCCCAAGATTTTTTTCTGTTGAATTTATTTAGTTCCTTTATTGTTAAATTCAATTTCAGTAATTAAAAACATTAATTAAAATCACTTTTGCAATCTAGCAACCATTTAAACATGTGAGAAATTACTCTTCACGGCCCTATGAATGAAATCCACTGGTGGTTGAATTCAATATTAATAATAAAAAAAAATGCTAAATATAATTTTTTAACAGTAATAATAATTAATTATCTCTTTTTAAAATTATATTCAGTCTTGTATGTTTTAATTTTTCTAGAAATATGATTTAATACAAGTATATTATCATAAACACTTGAAATTAGATGAATGCATAAAAACTTCTACAATTTAATTAATATTTTTATATTTTAATATCAAATAAACACTTAATTCTTAATTTTTTCTTGCCAAACTAAATTCTGCAGAATCAATGTTTGCTGTTAAAAATAAAACAAGAAATATTGTGAAATCCCTTAAAAATATTCTGTCCACATCTTCTGCATCACAAAAAAACCTAAAACCTAAATAATGCTTTACCGTAACGCATCCAGATGTTTGGGCTAGTTTTAATAATCATTATTCTCTATGATAATTCTCATTACTCTAAAATCCTCACTAGACACTAAACTCTTACTTTGGCATATTTAGATGCTGCACATTGAGGAGAACTTTGACAAGCCGAAGTATGACTTGAGAGGGAAATTTTCTGATTGTTTTTGACCTTTTTGTATCTCGACAGCCTTGGTCCTCATTTACCTTCATCGCCGTTTCCAATAATTCTCCTTTTGTGTTCGGCAGGAGAATGAATTGAGCGGCACGAGGGAAGTAAACGATGGTTTTGTGTGTTTGCGGTACATGCCTGTCCTCTGGAAGATCTCCAGATCTTCACTCTTCAGTTCTTTGATGGATGCGGTCACAGATTTAAATGCCCCCTTCAGCCGTTTGCCCAGCACCATGTGATCTGGTTCAGCTCGCAGACTAATGCCATATTTGTCCTTGTCGGTGGACAGAGTGAGCTGGCGGACATTCAGCTCCTGAAGAAAAAAATGTCATATGACTGTGAATGACAGAATATGCAAATCATTTCAGTGCTAGAAAATGAGATTTCATCATTGAATCAATGCAGTGAACTGACACCGCTTTATCCCCTCGGCGAAGAACACTCACAAACATGAGTCAAGTCCCCTTTATTTATAAAGCGCTCACTGCAAAAACATTACCGTGATTTTAACAGTAAAAAAACGTAAAAATGCTACAGTAAAAACCTGTTAAATGGTTAACGGTGAGTTTCCCTAATACATACGGTGAAAAACTGTAATAGACATTTCACGGTAAAATACCGTTTTTGGAAGTTAAAAAAAAAAAGTACAATTTACAGGAAAAACCTGTAAATGACGTTCCCAGAATTCCCAGTTTTTCTTTGAAATAACTATGTTTTGTTAGTTTTTTCTTATCAGTTAAGTTTATTAGGGTTGTATGTTACATCTAGAGTTGTTAAATTAATGTTTATTGCATATTTCATTTTATTGAGTCTCACAATGATGGAGTTTAGTGTGTGTGAATGACATTGTGTGTGAATGACATTATTGCAATATATATATATTAGTATTGGCCTTCTCAGCTTGTGGAAAAGTATTGTGGAACCGTATTTCTTTAACTGATGTAATGTTAATACACCAGTCTATTGATGTTCGTGTATTAACATTACATCAGTTAAAGAAATACGTTTTTTAATTGTAATTTAAGTTAAATCCGTAAGCCCTAAAATGTTGCTACCGTATTATTTACAGTAAAAATCTGGCAACCACAGCTGCCGTTTTTTTTCCCGTAAATTTTACGTATTTTCTTTTTTTTTTTACAGTGTTTTAAAAATACAGATTATGTCAAAGCAGCTTTACAGTATTAAATAGGAAAATAGTGTGGCAGGCTTACAGTCAGTTTTAAAGAAACAGAAATCTGTTGAAAATGTGCTTAGCCTCTTCAGAATATGTGTTTCTTCTTCAGATTTGGAGAAATGTAGCATTGCATCACTAAAATAGGAGTCGAAAATCCTTAATAACAATTAAAAAGTATTTTCTTCCAAGTAAAAATGTTATCTCCTGTTGTCTCATCAAACACGTCAAATCCAGCCACATGTTTGTTTAGAGCTGTTTTGGACTGTTTTGTTTGGATCTGTGCAGATTTCTCTCCTGATTCAGACCAGACCACTTTTCACTGAAGGAAGCGTTATTATGAATTATGGACTTGTATTTTAGATAATAAACATCTTGATGGATTAGTTTCAGCTTTTGTATTCTCCAGATGTTAACTGATGGACTGTGGATTACTGTGATGTTTTTATCAACTCTCATTCTGACGGCATCCATTCACTGCAGTGCATCCATTGCTGAGAGGCTTGAGCAAGGGCTTGTGTTCAGTGTATTACAGCGGGAGGCTGTTCATTAAATCAGGTGACTGCAGCATCTGCTGTGTTTCTCACATTGTGAGAGCAGAATAAAAAGCAGCTCAGATTGCACCTCCACAGCGACGCTCGTATGTTCATCACGAGTCACAGAAGCATTACAGTCATCTGAATAAAACATGGCATCTAATGAAGCACACCAAGAGCGTGCTTTATTCCACCTGACGGGAAACACTTTCAACTCTCTCCATCGTCACCAACAAACTCATCAGAAAACATGTGAAACATCTCACGCAAAGCTGAAGATATGTACAGCTCAATAATGCAGAAATAAAGCACAGCGCTCTTACAGTGCTTGCCAAAAGTATTTCCAGCAGCTACAAATGGTTTTAAGTCAGTTATTTCTATCTTTTGCCGTAGTGCGTCAGTGGGAAATCTCCAAACATTCATTTATCCATTAATTGTAATAATCCAGTGAGATGTATTAGATCTGATCATCATCAGTCTGTCTGGAACGACATGAAGAAACGGAGACCGACATTTACTAAATATCTTCATGGAACATGATTTTAATATCCTAATGTTTTTTGGCATAAAATAAAAAAAAATGATAATTTTGACCCATACAATGTATTTTTGGCTATTTCTACAAATATACCCCAGCGACTTAACACTGGTTTTGTGCTCCAGGGACACATAAGACTTGTTAGTGCACTGAGACGGCTTTATTCTTTTCCCAAATTCCCAAGATTTTTTTCTGTTGAATTTATTTAGTTCCTTTATTGTTAAATTCAATTTCAGTAATTAAAAACATTAATTAAAATCACTTTTGCAATCTAGCAACAATTTAAACATGTGAGAAATTACTCTTCACGGCCCTATGAATGAAATCCACTGGTGGTTGAATTCAATATTAATAATAAAAAAAAATGCTAAATATTATTTTTTAACAGTAATAATAATTAATTATCTCTTTTTAAAATTATATTCAGTCTTGTATGTTTTAATTTTTCTAGAAATATGATTTAATACAAGTATATTATCATAAACACTTGAAATTAGATGAATGCATAAAAACTTCTACAATTTAATTAATATTTTTATATTTTAATATCAAATAAACACTTAATTCTTAATTTTTTCTTGCCAAACTAAATTCTGCAGAATCAAGGTTTGCTGTTAAAAATAAAACAAGAAATATTGTGAAATCCCTTAAAAATATTCTGTCCACATCTTCTGCATCACAAAAAACCTAAAACCTAAATAATGCATTACCGTAATACTCCAGATGTTTGGGCTAGTTTTAATAATCATTATTCTCTATGATAATTCTCATTACTCTAAAATCCTCACTAGACACTAAACTCTTACTTTGGCATATTTAGATGCTGCACATTGAGGATAACTTTGACAAGCCGAAGTATGACTTGAGAGGGAACTTTTCTGATTGTTTTTGACCTTTTTGTATCTCGACAGCCTTGGTCCTCATTTACCTTCATCGCCGTTTCCAATAATTCTCCTTTTGTGTTCGGCAGGAGAATGAATTGAGCGGCATGAGGGAAGTAAACGATGGTTTTGTGTGTTTGCGGTACATGCCTGTCCTCTGGAAGATCTCCAGATCTTCACTCTTCAGTTCTTTGATGGATGCGGTCACAGATTTAAATGCCCCCTTCAGCCGTTTGCCCAGCACCATGTGATCTGGTTCAGCTCGCAGACTAATGCCATATTTGTCCTTGTCGGTGGACAGAGTGAGCTGGCGGACATTCAGCTCCTGAAGAAAAAAATGTCATACGACTGTGAATGACAGAATATGCAAATCATTTCAGTGCTAGAAAATGAGATTTCATCATTGAATCAGTGCAGTGAACTGACACCGCTTTATCCCCTCGGCGAAGAACACTCACAAACATGAGTCAAGTCCCCTTTATTTATAAAGCGCTCACTGCAAAAACATTACCGTGATTTTAACAGTAAAAAAAACGTAAAAATGCTACAGTAAAAACCTGTTAAATGGTTAACGGTGAGTTTCCCTAATACATACGGTGAAAAACTGTAATAGACATTTCACGGTAAAATACCGTTTTTGGAAGTAAAAAAAAAAAAGTACAATTTACAGGAAAAACCCGTAAATGACGTTCCCAGAATTCCCAGTTTTTCTTTGAAATAACTATGTTTTGTTAGTTTTTTCTTATCAGTTAAGTTTATTAGGGTTGTATGTTACATCTAGAGTTGTTAAATTAATGTTTATTGCATATTTCATTTTATTGAGTCTCACATGATGGAGTTTAGTGTGTGTGAATGACATTGTGTGTGAATGACATTATTGCAATATATATATATATATAGTATTGGCCTTCTCAGCTTGTGGAAAAGTATTGTGGAACCGTATTTCTTTAACTGATGTAATGTTAATACACCAGCCTATTGATGTTCGTGTATTAACATTACATCAGTTAAAGAAATACGTTTTTTAATTGTAATTTAAATTAAATCCGTAAGCCCTAAAATGTTGCTACCGTATTATTTACAGTAAAAATCTGGCAACCACAGCTGCCGGTTTTTTTACCGTAAATTTTACATATTTTTTTTTGTTTTATAGTGTTTTAAAAATACAGATTATATGTCAAAGCAGCTTTACAGTATTAAATAGGAAAATAGTGTGGCAGGCTTACAGTCAGTTTTAAAGAAACAGAAATCTGTTGAAAATGTGCTTAGCCTCTTCAGAATACGTGTTTCTTCATCAGATTTGGAGAAATGTAGCATTGCATCACTAAAATAGGAGTCGACAATCCATAATAACAATTAAAAAGTATTTTCTTCCAAGTAAAAATGTTATCTCCTGTTGTCTCATCAAACACGTCAAATCCAGCCACATGTTTGTTTAGAGCTGTTTTGGACTGTTTTGTTTGGATCTGTGCAGATTTCTCTCCTGATTCAGACCAGACCACTTTTCACTGGAGGAAGCGTTATTATGAATTATGGACTTGTATTTTAGTTAATAAACATCTTGATGGATTAGTTTCAGCTTTTGTATTCTCCAGATGTTAACTGATGGACTGTGGATTACTGTGATGTTTTTATCAGCTCTCATTCTGACGGCATCCATTCACTGCAGTGCATCCATTGCTGAGAGGCTTGAGCAAGGGCTTGTGTTCAGTGTATTACAGCGGGAGGCTGTTCATTAAATCAGGTGACTGCAGCGTCTGCTGTGTTTCTCACATTGTGAGAGCAGAATAAAAAGCAGCTCAGATTGCACCTCCACAGCGACGCTCGTATGTTCATCACGAGTCACAGAAGCATTACAGTCATCTGAATAAAACATGGCATCTAATGAAGCACACCAAGAGCGTGCTTTATTCCACCTGACGGGAAACACTTTCAACTCTCTCCATCGTCACCAACAAACTCATCAGAAAACATGTGAAACATCTCACGCAAAGCTGAAGATATGTACAGCTCAATAATGCAGAAATAAAGCACAGCGCTCTTACAGTGCTTGCCAAAAGTATTTCCAGCAGCTACAAATGGTTTTAAGTCAGTTATTTCTATCTTTTGCCGTAGTGTGTCAGTGGGAAATCTCCAAACATTAATTTATCCATTAATTGTAATAATCCAGTGAGATGTATTAGATCTGATCATCATCAGTCTGTCTGGAACGACATGAAGAAACGGAGACCGACTAAATCCCGAAGAACTGACGCTTCAAGAAACCTCCTGCAAAGCTAAAGTGCTGTTAAATGATTCAGGCACTTGTGTAAAAATGCTGTAAAATGAGGATGCTGACTCAAGATGGCATCAGCCGTACTGAGATGTATTCGCTTCACTTTTCTGTAGTGGAAGGAAGCGGATCGTCCATCTTTTTTACAGTCTATGCTCAAAACCAAAGAGATATTCTTTATCAAACTTAAGACTCGTCAACACCCTCCAAGAATGGCTCATTCAAACACGCCCCACATGTCTACGTCACTGTGTGAGAATATTAGCAAAACACTGCCCAAACGTATACGCAATGTAAGGCGTAGCTATTATTCTGGCTGTAGTATTGTTGCTGCTGCGAGCGCCATGTCCTGGAGACGCTGTGTTTCGTTGTGAAAGCTTCCGAAAGAGGACACAACTAGAAATCAGTGGTTAAGTTGTGTTTACAACACTGTTCCAGAACAACTCAACCCAAATATTGGAGCATGTGCAGCGCAATTTATGGAGGACTGTTTTCTGAACCTGGAAGAGTAGCCTACAATGCTGGCTTCATCAAAGACTGTTTCTATAAAGTGGGGCAGTTCCAGCTTTGCAAGGACAGTCTGGCGCTTCTGACTCACAGCCTGTAAGTATGTTTCTGCTACTGATGATTCAAATGCGAGTTTTAAGCAGTGTAGAGTAGCGCTTGTTTGTCATTTCCACAATCACAAATGCAGACATGGTAATTTTTACGCTGCGCGATGCAACGCATAAAAAGACAATATAAGTAATTATAATCAGTAATTATGTCCTCAATGGATGCAATAAATGCCTCATTTGTAATGGGTTTTATTGTTTTAGTCACGTCTTGCTGGGAAACGCCATCACAATACGGTAAGGGGCGTAACACTTCCATCTCGCGCTTGAGGTATTCAGCCAATCACAATGCACCGGATAGCTGGCCAATCAGAGCACGCCTCACTTCTCAGAACGATGAGCTTTGTAAAAATCAACGCGTTTCAGCAAGGCGGGGCAACAACAATGTACAGTATGTGGAAAAAAATGTTTTTGAACCACGAACCACAAACAGTGCATTACACAAAAATAATGTCATAAGTCATATGACGCCTTTAAAGCAGATTTTGTCCTCAGTGCACTTGAGCAGTTTCTCAGGAGCTTTGCAGGTAGCTTTCTTAAAGTGTCTTGGAGACACAGTCCTGCTGGATTTAGTCAGTCTAGTGCTCTAATAATTTTGGCCACCACTGTATATGCTAATGTACACAAGTAAACCGTCTCTGCTTCTGATGGATATGAATGCATTCAAATATCTGCAAATGGAAAAGTGTCCCGCTTCATCAATCTCTCATGAATATATTTGTGAGTAGAGCGGGTCGTGGTGAACGCTGGCGCTCTGATCAATGGCAGGCGTAAGCCACCCAATGCTTTCTCCAAGGGGGTATTTAACAGTCGAGCACGGCAAACACGGAGACAGAGTGGCTAATTTTAGCTCGGAGGCTCAGCCCACCTATAAATCATTGCGGCAGGGGCTGGTGATGAAGGACACAGGTTGAGCGTCTGCTCATACACACACTGCAGGACCTGTGTTCACACACCCACCCACCACACACACACACACACACACACACACACACACACACACACACACACACACACACACACACACACACACACAGTGATGTAAATGTTTCTGCTATGTGCTTAGACCTGCTCCACACCAGCAGGGGTAGCTACACAAAGAGCACTAGACTTCTTGTTTTAATAGCAGAGCAACACTTCAACAGATGATTTGTCTGCAGCTGCCGTCTCTAATGGCGCTTTTCCACTGCATGGTACGGCACGGTACGGTACGGTACGGTTCACTTTTGGGGGGTTTTCCACTGGGTACTGTACCTGGTACCTGATACTTTTTTAGTACCACTTCGGTCGAGGTTCCATGCGAGCCGGTACCGTTACCAAAACGTGACGTGTAAACTCTGCTGATCACTGATTGGCCTGAGAAAATCGTCATTACTGCGTCACTGAACTTGCGACACGAGACCCTCCTCTACAGTACTACCCGCTAGATTTAAACCAGCACAGCCAGCGAAGGATCGGACGCAACTTCTGTTTAAACAAACGCACATTTTTGCATCAACCACAAAATAGCAGTGTCGTTGTCTGTTGAGGAAGTTCAGACGTTCCTCTCGTTGATAGCCGAGGAGCGGATCCAGTGAGAGCTTGATGGCGCGACGCCGAAGGAAAAAGCCTTATGTATAACGTTACTTTTGAACTTGCTATATTTTCAGAGTATGATTTCTGTTTATATTTTTACCTTTGTATCTGTGTTTTGCTTCAATTAAAAACAATCTGATCGAATAAGTGTACCTCCAGACTATATTAAATATGTATCATTGTATGAGCACGTAGTGAACCTCTTGAAAAAGACAAATGATTAATGCCGCGATTATAAAAACCATCACATAAATAAAAAAAAACAAGGGATACATTGTACATTTTGAAATATTCAAAAGTTTATTGATAATTCACTTTACAGAACACGCTGCATGAATAGTTATCTAATCAAGTAACGCAGCACACCTGCACGAACATCTCTGCTCTCCTCATCTAACGTTACAGCCCGTGTCACTGTCACCACAGTCTCTGCTGCTGGGGGTAAATCACAAGCGTCCTCATAGACCTCTCCATTGTTGTTAAAAACATCCACATGCCGAGAATGAAGAACACTATTCCGTCTCCTTTCTTTGTTGTGAGTTTGTTTGTGGCGCGTTTACGATGATGTCACGGCAGTAGAGGCGGCGCAATTATAACGACGCGTGAATAATCCCGCCCATTCTATAGCGGTACTAAACTGCGGTGGAAATGCAACCGACCCGAACTGAGCCGTACCGTACCGTACCGAGCCGTGCCGAACCGTACCATACCATGCAGTGGAAAAGCGCCATAATATAATAGCGCCTGTGAGGCTCAACCTGCACTGGAAGTGAAGTCTATCCATCATGATAGAGGAAAATTGTACAACATTTCTACACTTCAGTCTAGTTTTGAAGTGTAGAGATATGCGAGATGCAATTTTGCAATGCAATTTCAATAAACAAATTTCCAAATAATAGCCCTTTGTGTGGTGGTTGGGTTTTTCCATGATATTTTTCAATCTCAATATTACATTTTTCAGCAAATGCATTCAGTAAATTGTCCGAATGATGCATTTAGCGCAGATTTATGGGTGCTGAGCGACTGTGAGCTGCATACTCCATGCCAGATGAAAATGCAACCCAAACTCAGCATGTGGGGGACATGAACGAGTGAATATAAAGAAACCGTCCAGGAGGAACTGCACTGAAAGCTGACAATGCTGGCGTTTTGAAATCATGCGCCACGGTCTACTGCCTGCCTTTTTAGATAAATATGCATGAGGTGGCATTGGCATAATAAGCTGTCTCTGAATAAAGAGATCTCCAACACTGCTGACTAGTAAGAATAACCACTGCACGTCTAATTTAATTACATTTTTACTGGTAAAAAAACTAATGTGATGACATCTGCAATGATATCATGACCAGTATTGTGAATAAATCAGGCTATATCTGTCAATAATTATTAGATTGCATGGTAATACTTTAGAATAGAGAGCACTTATTCACTATTAACCACGACTTTTCCTTCAATAAATTCCCAATTTGCTGCTTATTAATAGTTAGTGCGGTAGTTGTTAAGTTTAGGTATTGGGTAGGATTAGGAATGTAGGTCATGTAAAATAAGGTATTGTTATGTGCTTAATTACTGCTAATAAATGGCTAGTATGCATGCTAATAAGCAACTAGTTAAGAGACCCTAAAATAAAGTGCTACTGATTGTATCTATAAATAAGTTAATACTATTTCCAATTTTACTTTTACTACATAAAAAAACATTACAGATATCAGTGACTTTGGCGATTTAAAGTTTAATTTACTAGTTAAAATGGAATTATGCCCAGTTATAACTCAACTTGAAGTGATGTATAATCTAATCTTAACTAGTTATAACCTCGCCAGTCTGGGATCTCCAAATGTGTGGAGGGAGCTGAAGGTTCGAGTTGCCAAACCTCAGCCTCGAAATCTTAATGACTTGGAGAGGACCTGCAAAATCCCTCCTGGGACAAAATCCCTCCTGAGATGTGTGCAAACCTGCTGGCCAACTACAAGACCTACGCCTGACCTCTGTGATGTTTGAGAAGGGGTCAAATACTTATTTCACTTAAAAATTCAAATCAATTTATAAACATTTTTTGTTGTTGTTATTCAGTCTCATATTTTTCCCCCACTGTGCATTCGCAGTTGTTATTTTTTTAAGTCTAACAAATGTTAAAATTGATAGCTCTCAATTATACTGTAATGTCATATATAATTTCAAGAAGTATATATAGTCAGCGGTTAAATGTAGGGGGGGGGGGCATTTCCAGCAGTGTTGGTATCAGTGATACTGCTTTCAAAAAAAGATGCCATTAAACAAATATTAAAAATACACTATTCATGTTGTTTCTACAATAATTTGAAGATTGAATGTGAAATTATTGCAATATATGAGTATACTTAAACACTTTAACGTTAGGTGGGATTAATCGCAATGTTAATCGTGATTAATTAGTTATTTTTTTGTAAATCGATTGACAGCACTAATATATACATAAATATACAGTATTTATATGTAACCAACAATATGCATATGGTATTAGCCTACACAAAAAAATATATACACAGTGGGTACGGAAAGTATTCAGACCCCCTTACATTTTTCACTCTTTGTTATATTGCAGCCATTTGCTAAAATCTTTTAAGTTCATTTTTTTCCTCATTAATGTACACACAGCACCCCATATTGACAGAAAAACACAGAATTGTTGACATTTTTGCAGATTTATTAAAAAAGAAAAACTGCTATAGCACATGGTCCTAAGTATTCAGACCCTTTGCTGTGACACTCATATATTTAACTCAGGTGCTGTCCATTTCTTCTGATCATCCTTGAGATGGTTCTACACCTTCATTTGAGTCCAGCTGTGTTTGATTATACTGATTGGACTTGATTAGGAAAGCCACACACCTGTCTATATAAGACCTTACAGCTCACAGTGCATGTCAGAGCAAATGAGAATCATGAGGTCAAAGGAACTGCCTGAAGAGCTCAGAGACAGAATTGTGGCAAGGCACAGATCTGGCCAAGGTTACAAAAACATTTCTGCTGCACTTAAGGTTCCTAAGAGCACAGTGGCCTCCATAATCCTTAAATGGAAGACGTTTGGGAAGACCAGAACCCTTCCTAGAGCTGGCCGTCCGGCCAAACTGAGCTATCGGGGAGAAGAGCATTGGTGAGAGAGGTAAAGAAGAACCCAAAGATCACTGTGGCTGAGCTCCAGAGATGCATTCGGAGATGGGAGAAAGTTGTAGAAAGTCAACCATCACTGCAGCCCTCCACCAGTCGGGGCTTTATGGCAGAGTGGCCCGACGGAAGCCTCTCCTCAGTGCAAGACACATGAAAGCCCGCATGGAGTTTGCTAAAAAACACCTGAAGGACTCCAAGATGGTAACAAATAAGATTCTCTGGTCTGATGAGACCAAGATAGAACTTTTTGGCCTTAATTCTATGCGGTATGTGTGGAGAAAACCAGGCACTGCTCATCAACTGTTCAATACAGTCCCAACAGTGAAGCATGGTGGTGGCAGCATCATGCTGTGGGGGTGTTTTTCAGCTACAGGGACAGGACGACTGGTTGCAATCGAGGGAAAGATCGATGCGGCCAAGTACAGGGATATCCTGGACGAAAACCTTCTCCAGAGTGCTCAGGACCTCAGACTGGACCGAAGGTTTACCTTCCAACAAGACAATGACCCTAAGCACACAGCTAAAATAACGAAGGAGTGGCTTCACAACAACTCCGTGACTGTTCTTGAATGGCCCAGCCAGAGCCCTGACTTAAACCCAATTGAGCATCTCTGGAGAGACCTAAAAATGGCTGTCCACCAACGTTTACCATCCAACCTGACAGAACTGGAGAGGATCTGCAAGGAGGAATGGCAGAGGATCCCCAAATCCAGGTGTGAAAAACTTGTTGCATCTTTCCCAAAAAGACTCATGGCTGTATTAAATCAAAAGGGTGCTTCTACTAAATACTGAGCAAAGGGTCTGAATACTTAGGACCATGTGATATTTCAGTTTTTCTTTTTTAATAAATCTGTAAAAATGTCAACAATTCTGTGTTTTTCTGTCAATATGGGATGCTGTGTGTACATTAATGAGGAAAAAAATGAACCTAAATGATTTTAGCAAATGGCTGCAATATAACAAAGAGTGAAAAATTTAAGGGGGTCTGAATACTTTCCGTACCCACTGTATATATATATAACGTGTGTGTGTGTGTGTGTGTGCATGTGTATATATTTATGCCATGGTCTGTCTGAATACTCTATTCTGATTGGCTGGCAGGTGATTAAATTAGTTTCACTGCACAGGTAGTTTCCAGGTCATTTAATCATCGTTCCATATTAATGAGATGCTTTAATTGATGCACACTAACCAACACGCATCACTCACTCACACACACACACACACACACACACACACACACACACTGAGAGAGAGAGGTCGAAGATTGCACACACAAACTTGTTGTCAACGATTCCCCGTGATTTGTATTACTAAAATAAAAGATAGATACTAGATCGCTACATTATATTTCCCAGCAACGAGGTAATACAATCGCAGTTACGATTTGTGAGTGGTAACGTTAATTATTTGTAAAGAGAGACGCGCAGATGCAGCAAGCATGTACACACAGTCACTGTCATCTCTCTCGCTCTCAATCAGCAATTAATTGAACTATATGCTATAATTAATTCAAATAAATGTGGTCTTACCACACTATTTCTTCTCTGTGTCTGATTTGAAGCTGGAAGAATGATGAGCTAACTGATTAAAATAACCGTAATTTTTACCCTTCCGGTCAAATATTGCGCTGCAAAGAGCAATACTAGTTTTAACTTGTCTATAACTTGGCAAATGACCATGGAATAAGCCAGCAAATATTATTAACATCTTTAATATGTGAATGCTGGCAAATGACCATGGCATAAGCGGGATAATCAACGGCTAGCTGTGCATTAAACGATTTAAATGAAATTTGAAATTATCCCTTACATATATATATTTTATGTAGGCTAATACCATATACATATATAATTGCAGAATAAACAATTTGTAATGATCTTGCCAGCATTTTCCCGGGACAGAGCGAGCAGGTGAACGACGACGCATCACAGGAAGTGAACTCTTACCTCCAGGATGTACTTCTGCAGCGACTGGATATCTCTGAGCGCCTCTGGGTCCTGATGGATCACCAGCACCTCCTTCAGCGGATACTGAAACAGATCCCAGCAGCACACTCAGTGTCAGCAGCTCAGCACACCAGCGGAAGCTTTGCTGCTGCACGGTCACGAGCGTCTCTCACCTTGACGGGAAGGGTCTTCCGGTCTCGGATCACACGGCCCAGCTCGATGACCGACTGCATCCGAGACACGGCGCTCTCGATGCGCTTGTCAATCAGAGACTCCCTGACAAACACACACACACACACACACACACTCAACCCTGGGACACATCAAAACAACCACGGCCAATCATAAGGAGCGCTACACGCTTGACCCTAAATTCAGAGCGAGACTTCAAACAATCATTAATAAAATAATAGTTTGCTTGAGTTAAGTTCTGCTAGAGTTTCTGTCACTGGTTGTTGTGTACACTGATTAGCATTCATAATTATTTTGGGCTTGAGTGACAAACTCATGGACTCGGTTACATTAACACAGCCACTATGTTAAGACTTAACCAGTCTGACTAACTAGCAGTAAACCTGTCAGTCTTTACAGAGTCAAATTAGAACATATGATTTCTATATTTTACATGTATACAATATTAGTGCTGCCAAACGATTAATCACATCCAAAATAAAAGTTTTTGTTTATGTAATGCAAGTGTGTTTAATGTGTATATTTATGATGCATATATATATATATATAAATGCACACACATGCATGTATATATTTTGAAAATATTTACATTCATATCATTTATATTATATATAAATATATTTATACAAAAATCTGAAATATATACATGCATGTGTGTGCATTTATATATGCATAATAAATATACACAGCACACACACATATATTACATAAGCAAAAACTTTTATTTTGGATGTGATTAATCATTTGACAGCACTAATACATTTATATTTGTTTTTCAATTTGATGATTATTTGTGGTTTATGTTGAAATATTTTCTGATTTCTCATTTTTTTTGGTTTGACTTCTCTGACTTCTTAAAAACACCATAAACTACAAGTTATTGTAATAACAACATTTTAAAATGCTCATAATCAGATTACAGCTACTATAATATTGATTTGCATTATTACATTTTGTTCACGCAATTTCTTGATTTTCCCTAATTAACCTTTTCTATCTTTTAATATTTGTAATTAAAAAAAATCCTGCCACTTTTATTTGTTTGGAAAGTTTTATGTTTTTGTGATTTAATTAATTAAGGACTTTAGTACCTGCAGTTTCTTCACAAACCCGTTAGATACACACTGATATAATGCCATATTCAATGGACTTCGATAAATATATATTGCATGTTTATATCAATACGGTAAAATATGATCCTACTCAAATCAATGTGACAAGTTAGACTAATATTAAAGAAACCAAAAAGTAAACATGAATATGACTTCAGTAACAGCAAGCGATCTAATGACAGGTGTATCTGAGGTGTAGCAGAACTGGCCCGGTCCATATACACAGCACACTACGAGCTTTGCATCGTGTGATTGGAAAACCGTTTCTGGGTTATATTAGGAAGAAAGTCCAAACTCTTGGAAGAGCAGGAAGATGTGAATGAGGAGAAACATTACTACACACGGCGCACAGTAACACGGGACACTATGTGCATGTATTAAAGCAGCAGAGACGGACTGAGGGATCAAACCAGAGTTGGTTAGAATTGCATTCTAGTACAAAACGTGTGTTATTATGAAACACTAGGTGTTTGTTAAAGATGTACAGTTTTATATACACTGCCCTTGATTAATAAAAGGTTAATAAAACAGCATTTATTCAAAATAGAAATATGTTCTAATGATATACTCTAGCGTTGAAAAGTGTGGGGTAACGAAAATATATATATTTTTAAAGAAATTAATATTTTATTGTGCTTAAAGTGACTTATACTGTCCTAAAATATTTCCATTTTGAATAAATGCTGTTTTATTCAACTGAAAATGCACAATGATTTCAACATTGATAATAAATCAATGATTTCTGAAGATCATGTGACACTGGAGAAACGATGCTGAAAATACAGCTTTGATCACAGAAATAAATAACACTTTAATGTAAAGTAAAATAGAAAACGTATGCAGCCTTGATGAGAAGATGCATATCTTACTGAGGTCAAACTTCTGATTGGCAGTGGACAAGAAATAGCAATGAGGTGTCTGTATGAAATGTAATGCTGTGCACCTGACATGCGGCAGCATGAGGTAGTGAATGCTTCCCGAGTCCTTCTCCTCCACCGACGCCGGGTCGATCAGATGACGCAGGTTCTGGTACATCAGCTCCGTTATGAACGGCGTGAAGGGAGCCTGAGACCAAGAAACACAGCAATAAAAAGCACAACTCACCATCATGACACAGAGGTTAATAACGGACATCATACTCATAACCAGGATTTAAAACTTTCACTCTTGAACATCTGTCATCATCTGCTTAAGCAAAAACTGAGGATTTATGGAGATTAATTAAAACATTAAGTACTCAAGATCACTGAAGAGGAAAATGGGCCATTGACTGTCTCACACCCTGCGTATCTATCAAATGATTTAGCCAATTACCTATTGGGAAAGTCATTAATTACCACAGTAAATGAGCTCTACTGACGGCCTGCCTTCATAGTTATGAAAAGATGATCAGCTATACAACTATTACACCGCTTCTTAATCTGCCATTTTATCTTGTTTTCCAAAAATAGATAAATAAACATCCTCAAAACAAGATACATTTACTAAGAATAATTACATGAACTATTAAAGGAATAGTTCAGGTTACAATAATGACACCTTACTTGCATTTCAAGTTAGGGAATATGAAATATGTTTTTTTTCTCCAGTACACAAACCAGTGGTTTTAGTGATTTTAATTTTAGTACTGCACCATAATTATTCCACCAGCATTGCTACACTTCTATAATTTCATCCCGCTCCACTGAGATTGACCACATCGCTTCTGTAGTCTTCTCTACATCTGAAGTATGTAGGAGTGCTGGCGTGACTCACCATCAGTCTGCACATGGAGAAGAGCACACTGAAGAGGGTCTCCAGGGCTCGCATGCAGTCTTCAGTACCACTCTCACCCTGAACACACACACACAGAGAGAGAGAGACAGATTTAATGCAGAAGAGTTCATCAGTGAGAAGCCGTTTTCTCAATTTTAGAGAACGCAAGCGGGCTTATGACAAACACCTGGGGCACACCTAAGTTTTTTTTAAATAAGCATTTTATAAGCGAGCCAAACTGATGATAAACGATGAAATCTAACAAAATGAGTAGAAATTAGCACATTTATAGTACTGGAACATTTGAGTACTGAACAAATTTTCATTTTTGATAATATTTCTTTATACATATTATGTGCATAAATGTTTACAGTCAATTTGCCTAACTCATTCTATTATGGTTTATTAATGCCTAAGTTTATATATAATTTACATCAAATTTAGTTTTAATTTACATAAAATTTAGACACCAGAATGTCTTTCATTTCAAGGGGGTTAAATACTTTTGATTAATATCCCCTTATAGATCCTCACATATTCCATTTATCTTTTTTCCAAACCGTTTGACCCATGCAGAGCTGCAGACCTCGCACATATTACTCTATAATAGTGTACAATGGAGCGAAAGAGGGCCCATGCAGTACTGCATAAAGCAGTTTGGATGGATTTGTTGTGGCGTATGTGCAAAATGGATCCATCTAGACCGCAGGCACAATAAAGGTGATTGACATTTGTTAAATACACCAAACTTGCAGCTGTACGATTGCACCGTTCATCAAAAAAGCTGCATAATACAGAAGTTGTTATAAAACTCATGATCTTATGAATGATGCCACAAGTGACTGTACCAGAAAAACGAAGCAGGAATAAGCTAGCCAAACATTGCATCCTAATAAGAATGTATTAATTTATAATGGTTTTCTGTCTTTTGTTTGTAAATGGATCAAGTATTGATTTAATGGAAATTTCAAAGTGCATTTTGCACAATATGGATAAATGACATTCAGGGATGAGATATGCATATATTACTATATTCTAATGAAAGTCATTAGTGTTTGGTGATGAGTTTGTGGCTCATTTAAAGTCACACCAGAGGTGTTCAGCTGCTTTCTGCAGACCAGTCAAGTTCTTCCACACTGACTGAATCATCATTTCTCTTTAATTCTTGTCTTATACACAGAGACACTGTCATGTTAGAATAGAAAAGGCTCCACACTACTGCTATACAATTAGAAGCAGATTCCTAGAATATCATTATATGCTTAAACATTAAGATTTGTACTCATGGAAATTACTAAAGTAGTCAAACCTTTCATTAGAAGGGGGTGACCCATTACTTTTGGCAATATAGTGTATTTCAAAAATCACAGATCTGCGTATTACGGCCTTTATAATGGTTTTCAGTGTGACTCACTTGCTGTGCAAAGATCACAAGCAAAAGCGGTTTCTTAGAAAAACTCAAAGCTAGAACAAATATAGTCTTCTTTCTCTCTTTCTTTAGATTAATAAAGAAATCTGACACATGCCCAGGATATTTCTGACAGGTTTTGTGAGATTGGCCTGATGTTCTTGACTGTGCATGACTCATATGTTGCCCACCTTCAGCCGCCTGCGGTTCGTCCGCACATACCAGTTGGTGAGCATATCCACGAACTTGACAAGTTTGGGAACCACCGTGTAGAGTCTGTAGGCTGGAAACACAAGCACACAAAAACACATCTATTTCAGACTGTCCTTGTTGTCAAACCACTTCAAGTGTAGGAGTTACCCATTAATTGGTGTGAGAGTAAGCGCTGGTCGCTCACCTCCCATCTCATCTCTGAAGAACTGAATGAGTGACTGAGTGAAAGACTGGATCCATTTATCCATGATGTTGTCGCTCACGCTGGCTGTGCTCTCGTTGTACAGGAACTTGACGGCCTCTTCCTAATGAGTGCAGAGAGCAGACAGACCTGAGTGAGTATTACATCATCTCTGCAAACCGATGTCATGCACTGAGCACATCTACTTTACTGACTCTCAAGGGGAAGTTTGGAAGAAAGAAAATGATCACGGCCAGTTTAAAATGGTACAGGAATATTTGTGACTAGGGATGTAACGATACCATATTTTCAGAACCCATCCAATCCCGAAAATTCTGAGGATCGGCCGATACCGATCCAAACGATATACGTCGTTTTATTTTTTTTTATCAATGTAGAATTTGATCGTCACTTTTACCTGATCAAACCTCTGTGTGTTAAACACAATCTATTACAGTGTTTCTCAACTGGTGGGTCAAAAGTGCTGGGTGTGCAGCCCAAATGTGGGTCGAGAGACCGTTCTGAGTGGGTCGCGGATTGTATATACAGCCAAAGAAACGACATCAACAACAAAAAACGCAATTTTAAATGCTTTTCTGATGCGAGACTTTTATTTTAAAAGACGTGCATGAAAGCTGTTGACACTTCTGTCAGATGCAGTTCAAGTAAAGAAAGAGTGCCTGAGAAAAACCTGATTCAGTATCTGCTGTCAGATGAGATGTTGACACGTTTAATGTCAGTGTCATTATTATATTGTTATTTTCGTAAGTTTTTATGAAATAAAAAGCTCTCACCTCAGAAAAAACTAACTATCCTGTACCGTCAGATGTTATAATGTGCTGGTAGCATGCACTCTTCTATAGCACGCGCCGCGCTGTATATCACTACAGCGCAGAAACTACGAGCATGCAACGCGTGAAATAAAAGCACAGCACCGATAAATCACATAACTGTACGAGCATGCAACGCGTGAAATAAAAGCACAGCACCGATAAATCACATAACTGTACGAGCATGCAACGCGTGAAATAAAAGCACAGCACCGATAAATCACATAACTGTACGAGCATGCAACGCGTGAAATAAAAGCACAGCACCGATAAATCACATAACTGTATGAGCATGCAACGCGTGAAATAAAAGCACAGCACCGATAAATCACATAACTGTACGAGCATGCAACGCGTGAAATAAAAGCACAGCACCGATAAATCACATAACTGTACGAGCATGCAACGCGTGAAATAAAAGCAAAGTACCGATAAATCACATAACTGTACGAGAAAGCAACGTGTGAAATAAAAGCACAGTACCGATAAATCACATAAATGTATGAACATGCAACGCGTGAAATAAAAGCACAGCACCGATAAATCACATAACTGTACGAGCATGCAACGCGTGAAATAAAAGCACAGCACCGATAAATCACATAACTGTACGAGCATGCAACGCGTGAAATAAAAGCACAGCACCGATAAATCACATAACTGTATGAGCATGCAACGCGTGAAATAAAAGCACAGCACCGATAAATCACATAAATGTACGAGCATGCAACGCGTGAAATAAAAGCACAGTACCGATAAATCACATAACTGTACGAGCATGCAACGCGTGAAATAAAAGCACAGCACCGATAAATCACATAACTGTACGAGCATGCAACGCGTGAAATAAAAGCACAGCACCGATAAATCACATAACTGTATGAGCATGCAACGCGTGAAATAAAAGCACAGCACCGATAAATCACATAACTGTATGAGCATGCAACGCGTGAAATAAAAGCACAGCACCGATAAATCACATAACTGTACGAGCATGCAACGCGTGAAATAAAAGCAAAGTACCGATAAATCACATAACTGTACGAGAAAGCAACGTGTGAAATAAAAGCACAGTACCGATAAATCACATAAATGTATGAACATGCAACGCGTGAAATAAAAGCACAGCACCGATAAATCACATAACTGTACGAGCATGCAACGCGTGAAATAAAAGCACAGCACCGATAAATCACATAACTGTACGAGCATGCAACGCGTGAAATAAAAGCACAGCACCGATAAATCACATAACTGTATGAGCATGCAACGCGTGAAATAAAAGCACAGCACCGATAAATCACATAAATGTACGAGCATGCATTTACATTTTACATTTACATTTAGTCATTTAGCAGACGCTTTTATCCAAAGCGACTTACAATTGGGGAGTACATAAAGCGATTAATCTTGAAGAGGCAAACATACAGAGGAAGTGCCAATAACACCAAGTCTCAGACATTGTTCAAATAAGTACAAGCTAGCAAGGGAAGGAGAGAAAGATGAAGATTTTGAAAAAATGAAAGTTTTTTTTTTTTTATATAGTCAAGTAGAGTTGAAAGAGATGAGTTTTCAGTTGTTGCTTGAAAATTGACAGGGATCCAGCATTCCGGATGGGGGTGGGAAGATCATTCCACCGGCCAGGAGCGGTGAAAGAGAATGTTCTGGAGAGTGATTTTGAGCCTCTCTGTGATGGTACCACGAGGCGTCGCTCACTAGCAGATCTCAGGCTTCTGGAGGGGATGTAAGTTTGTAATAGTGAGTGGAAGTAGGTGGGTGCTGAGCCTGTGATTGTTCTATACGCAAGCATCAGTGTCTTGAACTGGATGCGAGCTGCAACTGGTAGCCAGTGCAAGGAGACAAAGAGAGGTGTAACATGGGCTCTCTTGGGCTCGTTGAAGACCAGTCGTGCCGCTGCATTCTGAATCATTTGTAAAGGTTTGCATGCAACGCGTGAAATAAAAGCACAGCACCGATAAATCACATAACTGTACGAGCATGCAACGCGTGAAATAAAAGCAAAGTACCGATAAATCACATAACTGTACGAGAAAGCAACGTGTGAAATAAAAGCACAGTACCGATAAATCACATAAATGTATGAACATGCAACGCGTGAAATAAAAGCACAGCACATATAAATCACATAACTGTATGAGCATGCAGCACGTGAAATAAAAGCACAGTACCGATAAATCACATAACTTTACGCACATGCAACGCGTTAAATAAAAGCACAGTACCGATAAATCACATAACTGGTACTACGTATGTCAGCTGGGAAGGATTTGCATGAAGGTATGATATGCATTATATTCAGAAGCAGTTTCCACGTTTCATTAACAGTCACCTTGGTTGTTTTCATAACCAAAAAAATACCATGTTATTTTCACCTTGTGTCATTTTGTAGGCTATACGTTTAAATTAATGTGGTGGCTCATACCAACTTAATTGTATTAACAAAAATTAGTTTGGGACTGCTATTTAATATCAATGTAATATCAATAATCATAATATCAAGGGTGCCTTTTACCCCGGGGCGCCTTTAGCCCCATTGTACCTTAATATTTGTGTGAAATCAGTGGTCGAATTCAGGATTCGATGATGAACAAAGTTCATAAGAACAGCATTTATTTAAAGTCGTTTGTAACAAATGTCTCTACTAAAAATAAATTAATATGAATTTGTGAAAGTGAGGTTTGCTGCTGAGGCCACAAAAACTGAACTAAACTAAAAGTTGTGCGCCGACTGAGCTAAGTCTTGTAGTTGAATAGCTTCAGTGGATGGTGTTTGGTGTGCAGATCGTACCTTCTGCAGTCTCTGGACGTTCTGCACCAGGAAGCGGTAGGCATTGTACCAGGGTAGAAAGACGTCTTTAAGCACGTCTCGCACCCCCTCTTCTTTGAAGCGCAGGTTCTCTGCACGGACCACGGGGGAGTTGATCAGATACAGTCTGGAAGGACAGAAACCATCAAATCAGAGCTGAAAGAATAGGGATGTAACGATGCCCTGCGAGACGGTTGGAAATCAATACAAATGCGAGACGATTCAAATCGGTGAATCGTTATACAATTGAGCTATCGGTAAGCCCCGCCCCCTTAGTTACTGTTGCTCCCTCGGACAAACAAGCGGAGCTGCTCATGCTCTTACAGTGAGAGCTATCAGTGTGAAAACCTTGTTACAAGATGTTTTTGCACAATTTTGGACACAGAAGGGCCAAATAAATAAATATGCCATGGAGGGATTTATAACATTTTAAAATAAATACGGTGGGCAACACTAAGAAGCCTGAGCCCTGACAGTGCTCCCGCTCGGCAAGACTCTACCCTTTTCCAAACGTCAAGGAACCCGTCCCAGGATAGCGCTGGATCCCGCGCCCCAGGCGTCATCCTGATCATCAAGACAGGAAGAGGAGGGGCTAAGTCTAGCTATTGCTGGATAAGTCTCACTATACCTCCGAAGACAGAAGGCAGTCCGCATTCTGAACTACCTCGACGACTGGCTCATCCTAGCACAGTCAAGAGGCCGAGCTAATGTCCAACAGGTCCCTCCTTTTCAGCCACATAAAGTGTCTGGGACTCAGGGTCAACTTTGCAAAGAGCTCGCTGTCTCCCAGCAACGTCCTTCGTTCCTGGGAGCAGTTTTCCAGTCCATATGAGGGCGATAGTCGTGCCAGAACGTGCTCTGGCCATACAACATCTCGTGGCCTCCTTCAAAACTGGAGTCTCTCGCCTCCTCAATGCGTTTCAGAGGATGCTAGGCCACATGGCCTCTGCGTCACCAGTACCACAGCTGGGCCTGCTTTGCATGAGGCCCCTTCAGTATTGGCTAAAACCGCTAGTTCCAGCCCATGCATGGCATCACGCACGCCAAAGTATCGAGGTGAGCCAGGCCTGTGTAAAAGCTCTAACCCCTCGAAAGTAACCCCAATGGTTCAAACAGGGCGTGACCATGGGCATAGTTTACAGAAGGAAGGTTATTTTGACAGATGCATCCAACACAGGTTGGGGGACGCTGTGCGAGGGCAAACCGGCCTTCGGCTCTTGGTCGGACATAGAGGGTCGGCTACACATCAACTGCCTGAAGATGACAGCAATATGTCGAGCCCTTCAGACCTTCTTACCCGACCTGAAGGGACACAAAGTGCTAGTCCGCTCAAACAGCATGAGAGTGGTTTCCTACATAAATCACCAAGGCGGGCTCACCTCGAAACGCCTTTACGAGATGGTGAAACGCCTCTAGGAATGGGCACATCTCAATCTGAGATGACCTGGAACTTTTGAACATAATAGAGATGTGTACATTTTTCTTATTTTGCCTAAACATCATATCATGTTTTCAATTAGTACCGCCCTTCAGAGGCAGTGTTTCACAGAAGACCAAATAAGTTAAGTTTTTATTTCAAAATAATATCATATATATTGCAAATATTCAATATATCACCAATCCTAACAAAAGCCAAACTAAAGGGGTGTAAAAGTCATGGTCATATCATATGTGAGAGCATTTAGTGTGCACGGCCCCATATGGATGGACATAAATATCTTATTCATTACCCATATGCCCATGTCACAACTGTGCTTGAGGGGGATTTCAAACGGCTCACAGATTAATATTCGTAGTGTGGAGAGGGAGAATGTTTTGTGCTTATGTATGATGTGTGGTCTGCTCACCGGAGCGCATCGGCGCCGTAGTTCTGCACAATCAGGCTGGGGTCTGGGTAATTCTTCTTACGCTTGCTCATTTTTTGTCCGTCGCTGCGCACACACACACACACACATTGGCAGAGATTCCAGGTCAGAGAGTGGTACTATCTTCCTGCCCGAGGACGGAGTCAGTGCAGACCGAAGTGTGTGCATTACCTCGCCAGAACCAAGCCGTTCACAATCACATTCTTGAATGGAGGTTTCCCAAACAGAGCAGTCGAGAGCACCAGCAACGTGTAGAACCTACAGCAGAGCGACAAATGACACACACATGCTGGATTTACTGCACAAACAACGCATGCACACTGACTATGAAGAGGAAAGAGACAATCGACTGCACTCAGATTTAGATAAAACAGTGTAAAATAACCCTGATTCAAACTGCAAATACAATGCTGCATCAGATCAATCAGACACATTTCGCTTTCTGTGTGTGTGTGTGTGTGTGTGTGTGTGTGTGTGTGTGTGTGTGTGTGTGTGTGTGTGTGTGTGTGTGGAAATGCATTTACTGGGCCTCATTCATGAAACACGAGCAGAACGTAAATCATTCGTAAAAAAAAACATGAAAATGTTCATATTTTCGAAACGTTAGTTGGTAAGAAATAAATGTACAACTTCTCCCAACCATGCGCAAATGGTGCGTTAAACATTCTGTTCTCTTTTCTGCAAACTGATGGCAATGATTTTTGATGCACTTCCATTATAATATTTTACAAGTCAATTTGCTCAGTTTTTTTTGTAGCTGAGAGTTGATGAACTGTTTAGCTTTGGGTAGAACGAAGCGCTCATCACTATCATTTTTTACCAAGACGTCCAATCAAAGAGGAGAGGACGGGAGAAATACCAAACCGACCAATCATCTTACTTCTACAACAATAATATTGCTGGTTACTGCATTTTTATATTCATTAATATTCTTCAAAATGAGATACTAGTAATACGTACTGCGGCCGTGGATTTTCCAAATCATAGCAACCAAAGCGTTCTCAAGCGCCAGCAGCTGGCCGTTTTCAGAAGAGCGCCTGACATTTCTCAGCTGGCTAGAATGCTTTGGTGGACACGTTATTGAATATTTATTGTTAGGCATATTAGTCTTTTTTTAGCCAAACCTGAGAAAGTAGACCAGAATATTCCACTGCGCTCCAGGACACGTGCATAGCTGTAATTCATAGGCGGAGATTATGCTAATTGTGTACGAGCGTGCACGAGCGTCCTATTGACGAATGATTGGAATTCATTAACATACGCATGTTTAACTATCAAATCGGATGTTTTTGAAAGCGGTTGTGAATCCGGAGGAGAGTTTTAGAGAAGGCAAATTACTCAGAATTCACTCCTATATATACACGAATATATATATACAGTGGGTACGGAAAGTATTCAGACCCCCTTAAATTTTTCACTCTTTGTTATATTGCAGCCATTTGCTAAAATCATTTAAGTTCATTTTTTTCCTCATTAATGTACACACAGCACCCCATATTGACAGAAAAACACAGAATTGTTGACATTTTTGCAGATTTATTAAAAAAGAAAAACTGAAATATCACATGGTCCTAAGTATTCAGACCCTTTGCTGTGACACTCATATATTTAACTCAGGTGCTGTCCATTTCTTCTGATCATCCTTGAGATGGTTCTACACCTTCATTTGAGTCCAGCTGTGTTTGATTATACTGATTGGACTTGATTAGGAAAGCCACACAGCTGTCTATATAAGACCTTACAGCTCACAGTGCATGTCAGAGCAAATGAGAATCATGAGGTCAAAGGAACTGCCTGAAGAGCTCAGAGACAGAATTGTGGCAAGGCACAGATCTGGCCAAGGTTACAAAAACATTTCTGCTGCTCTTAAGGTTCCTAAGAGCACAGTGGCCTCCATAATCCTTAAATGGAAGACGTTTGGGACGACCAGAACCCTTCCTAGAGCTGGCCGTCCGGCCAAACTGAGCTATCGGGGGAGAAGAGCCTTGGTGAGAGAGGTAAAGAAGAACCCAAAGATCACTGTGGCTGAGCTCCAGAGATGCATTCGGGAGATGGGAGAAAGTTGTAGAAAGTCAACCATCACTGCAGCCCTCCACCAGTCGGGGCTTTATGGCAGAGTGGCCCGACGGAAGCCTCTCCTCAGTGCAAGACACATGAAAGCCCGCATGGAGTTTGCTAAAAAACACCTGAAGGACTCCAAGATGGTGACAAATAAGATTCTCTGGTCTGATGAGACCAAGATAGAACTTTTTGGCCTTAATTCTAAGCGGTATGTGTGGAGAAAACCAGGCACTGCTCATCACCTGTCCAATACAGTCCCAACAGTGAAGCATGGTGGTGGCAGCATCATGCTGTGGGGGTGTTTTTCAGCTGCTGGTGTAGAACCGTCTCAAGGATGATCAGAAGAAATGGACAGCACCTGAGTTAAATATATGAGTGTCACAGCAAAGGGTCTGAATACTTAGGACCATGTGATATTTCAGTTTTTCTTTTTTAATAAATCTGCAAAAATGTCAACAATTCTGTGTTTTTCTGTCAATATGGGGTGCTGTGTGTACATTAATGAGGAAAAAACTGTATATACACCTGCTGTCTATAATATTGGCACTGGCCCTCAATCTATCTGCTAACTATTAGTTTGTGTTTTGGAGTCATATGACCTGCACATGTGATATATTTCAATGAGAGCTACTCATATTCAGCTCCATGAATGAACAATCGAAGGGTTTCTCACCATCCTCTGGTCTGATCGATGCCCTCAGCGATGAAATCGGCCGGGAAGGCATCCTCAAACTCGCGTCTGTTCTCAAACGGGTAGTGCACCTGGGCATAGGGCATACTGCCGCTCTCGAACCAGCAGTCAAAGACCTCCAAGACCCTCTTGAGCTGCCCCTTCCCACAGCGGGATGGGATAGTCAGGCCGTCAATACTGCCAACACACAACACAGCACACACTAGGGACAAGACCGCACATGACAACAAGAACACACAATCAGCCCAGAAGAACACACACAGGGATACACACCGCGACACACACACACACACACACACACAGCACCCACACACAGGCAGACACAAACGGACAGGACACACACACAGCACACACACACACGAGAGACACACGCAGACCACAACACCCACTACACACACACCCACACGACACACAGCCACAACACACACACGCAGACACACACAGAGAGAAATATACACACACACACACACAGAGAGAGAGAAACACACACACCTGAGTAAGGCTTCTGCTGCTCTGAGGCTGTGATAATGAGACGGTCAGCTGTCTCTGTGTCTCACCTCTCTCTGTGAAGATCAGATACTTTAACTCCTGTCAGCTCCTCCAGCTCAGCCATGGAGCCCACACACACCACCTAAACACCAATGAAGAACAAACACTTACACTCATCATACGCCTGAACATTCAGGAGACGACCTCCCAAACCACCACGGCTTCACTACAGCGCTGGCCAAAGCTACTAGAGCACTAGCATTTCCAGCAGCTAAAAATAGTTTTAAGTTTCTCCGTTTCTTCATGTCATTCCAGACAGACTGATGATGATCAGATCTCAAACATCTCACTGGAGTATTACAATTAATAGATATATGAATGTTTGGAGATATTTCCCACTCCAAATGTTTAGCTTCTGGAAATACTAGTGCTTTAATCCTTTTATCCACCACTGTACTGAACTGTCAAGGACTATCAGACTGTTGGGGAAATTATTTCATCATCCAGAGAGAATTGTATACATCCAGAAGAAATAAGAGTAATGTACTCGAATATCACATTTTAGTGCAGTGAAGTTTACCATAAAGTGTGTTACTAAAAGTGAGCAGCGAGGCTGGGCCGCTGTCCCCATTTTCGGCTGGTCTCAGGTAATGTGGCCCAGATAGGGCCGCATCGGCAGAGAGCAAGAGCGCTGTGCTTTCTGGGAACCGCTGGCACTCCAGAGACTCGCTCCTGGAAACAACTCATTATGCTATTTTGAGGAAGCAGGTCGCTGTCCTTCTTTTCCAGCAGCAGACGCCAACAACCTAATTCTGACTTCCCATAAGTTCAGCTTTTAAGACAAGCACGCTAATAAGAGCACTTAAAGAACATTACCAATGTTTAAGACCGTTATCCTTCGAAGAAGGCATCAGATAATTAGCGCTGGGAGGAACAATCACAATGATTTTAGCCTTCACGTCAAATTAATTCAATTTATAATTCAATTTATTTATTATTTTTCATATTCTCACAAATCAATATTTAAATTTCAGCTTTTATTTTTAAATGAAGTCAAAAACATCATAATAAAAATATTGGTAGTCGGTAAAAACGTATTTAAAAACAGAAATAATAAAAACATAGATTCTTCCTTCTGTTAATTTAAAACCAGTGTGATTGAATATTTATAACGACTTTACTCTGATTATTTTAATTTTAGCATGAAATATTTTCAATCCACATTGGCTAAAGGGGTTCTGACTGTTAAGCCATTCTAAAGCAAATGCATCATCAATATATGAAATACAAAAAAGGTGCAAAATGTTCTCAAAATGCGGATGACCCTCCACTGACCTCTTCATAGTCGTCGCTGACCCACAGCGGGATGGGCGTCCCCCAGT
>CM049835.1:753013-853013 GCA_027422435.1 Schizopygopsis pylzovi
ACTTACATTTAATGAATAAAAAAAATGCTCCAAATGTTTTTCTAAATTACCTTAATAAAATAATGAAACGAAATACAATCACTTTGCCATTTCATACAAAAGGTTCAAAGTTCAAGGTTTTTTTATTCGTCACAAACTCAGTTATACAGAATATAATCCGTATTGAAATGTAAATTCAAGTGAAATGTAAAAACTGAAGTATTGTAATTGCTGAAACAGTATAAGCTGTTTTGGGAGAAGGGGCTCGGGTCGGACTCGGGCTGGTGACTCTGATCAGCTGTCGGACACGGGCCGGGCTAGGGCCTATATTTTAGGCTGTGCAGGGCTCTACCGTGTGTGTGTGTGTGTGTGCCACGCATGCCGTACAGAGGTCTGAGTGATACGGGTGTGCTTGAAATACGAACAGGAGGCGAGACCGGATTGAATTCCGGACTTTGAGAAGCGCTGTTATAGTAGTTATGCTTAATTAAAATACATTTATGCACACCAAGGATAATATGCATTTGAAAAATCATCAAAAAATTGCAACGGATCATCAATCGGACCAAAAACTAATCGATTTCATGGCACACTAGTTTTTCAAATTATCATTCAGGTCTGTATTTCATGTTATACTCTTTCTCCTTGGACACAAAAAAACAAAACTAACAATTTAAAACAATCCACTCCTCACTAAATGAAGGTTAAATGCTGCCCTCCTCGAGACACAGTAGAGAAAGAGTCTCTGCTTCTGCGGCGAGTTTCATCAGACCACTGACTTCATCAATTCTCATCCGGAAGAGGCATTTCTATTTCAGTTCCATCTCAGCACCCGATATATCAATTTAATGATTCGTCTCTTCTCTTATGCTCTCATCTCTGAAGTAAAAGTAGAATTTAAGGGCACTGTGATGGGCTGAATGCATCATCCACAGCTCAATAATAAGCAAACAGAAATGCGCTTTAGATTGTGAACGTGAGGGCAAAAATAATGAACCTCAGTCTGTACGGCTTCTTGGGACTGGTTTAAAAAATAAAGCATCCTTGGTGAAATAATGGTTAAAGGAACCATTCACCACACATGTCAAGTGTATCATTATTTACTCTTTATGATGAACGTTTGGCTCGTATGACTCTTAATGCAAATCAATGAACGAAGACTGAAGCTTTCAAGCATCAAAAAGGACATAATTAACACAATGGACCACGAAAGTGCTCATGGACTGGAATTTAAGTTGTTATTCATTGATAATCCTACTCTTGAGTGGGCTGTGAGACAGATTAATTTAACAGATCTGACTGAAAAGAACTCAACTCAAACATCTCTACTGGAGATGACGCAGAGCAGATGTCATGATTTCCTAGTGAATAATGACTAGTTACATGGATGGCTATTATGATGCCCTCATGAGATGTTCAGAGCTTTATGATAAGTTGGCTTCGAAGCAGCTTCAGCTGTATATAAGGCCACATTTACACTGCATAGTTCAAGTGACCCAATTCCGATTTTTTCCTCCTATGTTCCTCTTACGACCATGTAAGCAACAAAAAGTCACATGGACTCCGATATTCTCCGATCGGTTTCAGGCCTATGTGGAAATAAATCAGATATGAATCGGATATTCCCTTATAAATGCGACTCCTACGTCATCGAAAAGTGAGTTTTTGAACCATTTCGCGGTACAGACGCACCTGTAACAAATGATGCATCTCTAGTTGGGTAGCAGAGTATTAATTTAGTTGTGTTAAATAAAAGGCGATCTGACACTGAAATGTGTTGCTTTTTGAAATCATGCGGAGTACTCGTTGCTGCTGTTAGTGAGGACGGCTCGTGCGCTTCAGTCACGTTCGTTTCATTGAAACCACAAAATAAAATGCACACAAACATGTCCCTGCCTTTGATATTCAATCACTGATGAATGCATTTGGATTTAATTACTAAAAAAACACATGTGACATGCTTGACAATATCTACCACCTACTTAAGCTTTCAGCGGAGCTACATCACTGTCCTGAAGTATTTGTTCTAGGCTATATAATTTGATGTATAGATGCAAATATTGCATTAAAAACGTTTCTATATGAATTCCATGTCAATGAATTAGACTATGTACTATTCAAATTGATGCGTGATATCATATATGCTATTTTTGGCTTGTTTCAATTTTTTTTTAACAATGATATGATAACGTTTTTCATATCAGCCGATATCTTTCTAGTTTAAAGCCACATTTTTTGCTCCAAAGTGAGAATCCAGATCACTAATTTTCCTTAAAATAGATATATAGACAGAACAATTAATTTCTTAGTTTCTGCATGTTCTGATGAGTGATATCGTTTCAAATCAAGAATTGGCCAATAATATTAATAATAATCATACTTTTTTGCACATTTTATAGAAGTAGTGGCTTGAGTTAGGACGCAGATGCACTTTTTTGTTCATTATCAAAATCAGTAGCATCTGTAAAAATTGTAGCAACCTCATTTTATATGGTGAGGAATTTATTTATTAATTATAAAATATATTTGTTTTTATTAACCATTGGTCTTCAATTGTAGCATACATTTAAATCATGATAAACTGTTAAAACCACACATATAGCATCTTAATGCCATGGTAAAAATATAACTATATGGTTTTTAGGTATTTGTATGAAAACAGTAGTTAGCCTAAACACATTTAGTATAAATGCACACATGCTATAGCTTGATCACAAAAAATACTTTAATTAGGCTACATTCAATTACTCCTATAATAAAATTCAATATGAATATCCCAAGTTTCTGCCACAATACCTTGGTGCAGTTAGTGTTACTACAGTAAAGCCATGGTAAATTATGATTTGTAGATTTAACCCTTTAAGACCTAAGGGTAAAATAGGTAATTTTCACATATTTTGTTTATTTGACTGTAAAATTCTAACAGAATGCACTATTTTTTGACCATTAATGTTGTGTGGTGAGTTTGTAAACAATTTAAATAGACAAAATGTTAAAAAAAAATTGTCATAAATTTTGTCTTTTATTTATTTACAAAAAAGAGACAAATCATGATCGAAATAATCCAACACTTCTTACTTCAAAATGCAACTATATTACATACATACAAGTATTTTTGGGACACTGGGTTCAAGAGGCTTTTTTGTTCATACACGCACACATTTACACATTCATGCACATGCATACACAAATTCATTTACATGCACGGACTGTATCAGTGTTTCTCCAGCGCTCTCATCTGGCTTTAAACTAGTTTACATTGCTGCGTCATTTGTGTGGATCACTAGATCTCACAGCGCTGTTTAGTGTGCGTGACCGAAACTCATCAGCGAGTAACATCTGTTCTAGTGAGCTCACAACAACCGCTGCCGTTTGAGCAAATACACGCTCTGAGGTTCAAATGAGCATTGCTGTTTTGTTACGCTTTTGGTGCATAAACATGAAATCAAACATTTATGGAACTTGTCATATTGAGAAAAATTATATCGCGAAAATTATCGTATCGATTTATCGCCCCTGACCCATCGGATCCAGACACAGAGCAGCACAGCCATCTTTACTCTGCTAAAACGACACAGAATTGTGTGATTTTACGATGACGTTTATATGCACTAAACCACATAAACCCAAAGCACCATGATCTCTTCAGCCATTATCTGGAACACAAACAAGCCCTCTTCTGCATTTCATTTGCTGTCTGGAGCAGTAGAGTGACTCCGGAGCGGTGTGTCTGTGTCTTGCAGGTGATTCATCTGAGAGTCACATTACAGCAGATCTGCCCTGCATAGGCTGCCAAACACCTGTACTGTGACCAGAGACATCATCTCTGTAAAGCGCTGAGAAGATGCCCGCATACACTTAAACATGGCCCGTCTAGTTACTGTGTCACGCAGGAGACAGGAGATTATGCGCATGCATTAAAAACACTTCTCAAAAGCAGTTTTTTTTATTTTAAGTGGGATTTTTTAGGATGCGAGAACGACGGCAGCAGAACATTTGCATGTGGTGAATTTCAGCAGAACACTTGCCGAGTTATGAACATATTTCAGTTGTAGTGCCATCTATGGACGGAATTGGATGAAAATTGGTGCGTATCCTCAAAACATCCTGTTTTGAAAGTCTACCAAATGTCATGTGGACTAAACTTTGTGTTCATGAGATACAGGCTAATTAGTCAACGTGAATCTGAGGGTCCTTTCTGCAAAAGATGCAACAGATTGTTTTTGTCAAGTCGAACTGTAGATGAAACCTGGAAAGCATTATGTGGGATTCAGATCAGGGCATGCCAGAGTGCAAAAGTAGCATTTTCAGAAAATGCAAAATGGTGGGAATTATACAGAAACCAAAGACCATGAAATAAAAAAAAAATACGAAACCTTCATAGCACATACCTCAAATCAGATCCTGCACAAGCAACGAACTCAAATGACTTTGAAACTGCATCTGAGAAAGAAAGCTCTTGCTATGCACCATATCACATACATCATCAACAGACTGAAGATCCCATTAAAATGCATGAGAAAACACCAGCCGATGAGAGTTTGTCCAGTCATGCATCGCACAAGAGCCATAGACATGCAGGTCACATACAGGTGTAGAGATGCCAGATTCACTGTACCAGTAGCATTTGCTGTTGTTGTCCAGAAGCTTCTCCACCATGTGCTCTACCCTCACAAACCAGCTGGGCACTGCTTTATAGATCAGCGGTGTGTCCGACCTGCAAAAGAAAGACTTCCAATATGAACGTTTATACTGTTACAGTACTATCTCCTGTGCCAGCATCATATGGCAGGACTACCAATCGACAGCAGATGGGAAGAGGTTGTTCGGAAAGTGAAGTAAAAATCAGTTTCAGTAATAATGAATAATAATACAATTTTAGTAAACTAAAATCATAAAAAATCTGTAAACACTGTGAATGAATTATGAATTATAATTCATAGTGAATGAGTTATGAATGCAGGATGGCACTCGTATGATAAATTGCTTGAGCTCTTTGAATATCTCACGAAATACAAAATAACCACTATTGTATTTAATACAAGTAATTAATGACTTTTTGCTGATTTAATTACTTAACTCACGGTGCTTCAGTGTTTTCATGAAAGACTAGGAAACAGTCTTTGAGTATTTGTTTTTCTAGTTGCATACATTTTTGTTGTTGTTTGTGTTTAATGGCAGTTTGTAATGTGATTAATTACCTAAACGAACCTATGGAAAAACCTATTGTGAGCTGTTTGTTTGTTTGTTCGCTGGTAAACTAATTACATGTGACCTTCTCTAGCATTTGTTTATATTTTGGGCTACAAGCATCAACACCAAATCCAATGTATGATATTAATGCATTCCAACTTTCTACAAGCACCTAAATATTAATTATCAAATCGAATTATTCTTGACTATCTGGCCATTAATGCAGCAAACAGCTTTTAATTTATCATTTGTCTTTTCTCTTGAGTCAGAGGTTGTATTACGCTAACCAGATAACCAATGAGGACGAGATGAAAGCATCTTTTGTTGGTTGACTTTCACTAAAGTTAGAAGTGAACCAGTCGTTTGTTGGTAGCATGCTGTGGTCTATGATTACAGATGAGGAGTATGTCTGACCTCTCTAAGCCTCAGCATTAGCATTCTCAATCTCTCCTGATCGACCATCAGTATCTGCTGCGCCTTTACACTGACAAACCCCTTCAGTATCCATAAAGTTGGTCCCAGCACTCGCAGAGCTCATGAGAGTCAATAGGAGAGTGATTTAGTGATGGCGTAAGCGTTAAATGAGTTTCTGTTCGTCAAGAGGTGTTAATGAGGATGGAGGTCTGCGCAGCGCCACTGTGACCTCTGTGAAGTGATGAAACAGCTAGATATCGAGCACCGTGTGCTAATGTTCCTGCCCCGCGACCCCCTCTCAACAGGCCACCGTACCAACTAAACTCAGGTACCAAATAAAAGTCAGTTTTATTCCTAATAAGAATATTTATGGGTGGGCCAGTGGCCCATAACTGGTGGGCCAGGGGTGCAATGGATAACGCGTCTGACTACGGATCAGAAGATTCTAGGTTCGACTCCTGGCTGGCTCGTTCTGCAGTTTTTTGCGTCTCCGTCACACCACAGCAGACCGTAGGCAAGATGGCGTTCCAGCCTGTTTTTGTTATTATTGTGGTTCTTCCATTTGTTTTTTAGTGTTCCTGTGGCTCAGTGGTAGAGCATTGCGTTAGCAGCGCAAAAGGTTGTGGGTTCAATTCCCGGGGAACACACATACTGACAAAAATGTATAGCCTGAATCGCTTTGGATAAAAGTGTCTGCTAAATACATAAATATAAATATTTATTATTGTCAGCCAATTAAAACATTGTAAACACACAGACTGCACCATGCTTACTTACAGGTAAATAAAAAACGTAATATTCAATTAAAATATATTGTACCTAAAAGTGAAATAAAAACTGTGCTGTACTTCAATGTTAAAAAACTGTACTTAAATATTGATTAAATGAAAATGTTTTGTACTTAACATTTAAGTACAGTAACTTAGTTTTTATTTAACTTTTAAGGAGCTACAATGCATTTTAATTTAATATAAGTACAGTATTTATTTAACTTTTAAATAAAAAAGTACTTGATTACAAAAATAACACAGGCTGCATGTGTAGCTGCAAGTAACTACAATCAGGCCACGTGTCCACCAAAGCCGGCTGAAAACCCCCATCTGTGAGCGCTTAAAAGGGCAGCGTATTTTATTTTATTAATTTTTCAGTTTAGACGCTGTGGTTTCTATGATATGGAGTATCCACTGAAGTAATATAGCAGACGCACCACAAATGAAATGTCTCTCCAAGCATTATTTTCATAATATACCGTCCACCGGCAATTCCATCTGGTAAAGACATAAATACTCGGAGAAAAGCAATATTAACTTCTCCATTGTTGTTCAGTTGTAGTACAAGCAGGGTGTGACAGCATTAGCCCTGCCCCTCCTCCACTATGATTGGTTAGCGGAGTAGAATGTGACAGTGATGAGTTTTACCCAAAGATGAACATTCTTCAATTCTAGGCTTTGAGGTAAAAACATCTGAGTGCTCAGCATGAAAAAGACACTCCCATTTAAAACAAATTAAAGACTACATGAAACGCTATTGGTTGACAAATGAATGGCCTAATTTATAATTTAATGTCCAGAGCAATTCCATCTGTGTAACCAACATAAATACTCGGAGAGAAGCAATATTAACTTCTCCATTGTTGTTCAGTTGTAAGTAGAAGCAGGGTGTGACAGCATTAGCCCTGCCCCTCCTCCACTATGATTGGTTAGCGGAGTAGCATTTGACAGTTTTGTCAAGCTCTCTGTGGCCAAAGATGAACATTCTTCAATTCTAGGCTTTTGAGGTAAACACTGAGTGCTCAGCATGAAAAGTTGACACTCCCATTTAAATTATCAAATAAAACTTTCTGCAAACGCTTTGGTTTGACATGTGGCCTAACTTTATACTTTGGATTCAGAGATTCCTCTGTGTAACCACTAGAGTCACATGTCATGTACTTTTGTTCAGATAGACACAGTTTACAGTTAGCTTCAAGAAGTTATGTTCGGTGGAGTGCATTTGGTTTTGTCAAGCTCTCTGTGGAAAAAAAGTTTTTTTTTTCTAGTTGTAGCACTGTATAAAATGTTATAAAAGTTGACATCTTAAATTATCAAGGCAACTTTCTGCACAGCTTTTTTGAGTTTACTCAACTTTGGACCAAGTTCCTCACTCAACCCAAGTCACATGTCTCTTTTTTGTTCAGATAACACAGTTTTGTTAGTTAAAAAGTTATGTTCGGTCATCTTTTTTTATGTGAGTTTTATGGAAATTTTTTTTTTTTTTTTCTAGTTTAGCATTTATAAAATGTTATAAAATACAACTATAGCTGCAGGCTTCAAGTTTTGCTTATTATCTTGAATGTTGATGTAACACATTTTCTTCTGTTTCTTGGAAGACAAAAGGTTTCGTAACTGGAAAATGTGCATGCATTTTTAAAGTGTAGATCTGTGTTGTTTGCAAATGACAAACATTAATGGATAAGTTAGTCAAATAAGTAGACCGTATAAGTAGTAGTTTCAAGAAAATATAATTTTTTGGTTTTTGAGACTCAAAAGGTTTCGTAACTGGAAAATGTGCAGTTGCATTTTTAAAGTGTAGATCTGTGTTGTTTGAATGCAATCCATAAATTGCTTTTAAGTGTTACAGATGTTCCTGTTAAATGGGCTTTCAAGATATGCCATTTCACCGATGGAAGATCTTGCCATGCTTTGTCTACGCAGTCATAATCGTAAAGACTCTTGTTCTTAAAACACCCATAAATTGCTTTTAAGGTTACAGATGCTCCTGCTAAATGGGCCAAGATATGCCATTTGTGGAAGATTTGCCATATTTCAAGATTTGCCATATTTGGAAGATTTGCCCTTATTTAAAGATTTTCCATCTTTCAAGATTTGCCATTTTTGGAAGATTTGCCATCTTTCAATGATTAGCCATTTTTGGAAGATTTGCCATTTTTTTTTAAGATTTGCCATTTTTGGTAGATTTGCCATCTTTAAAGATTTGCCATCTTTTATGATTTGCCATTTTTGGAAGATTTGCCATCTTTTTTTAAGATTTGCCATTTTTGGTAGATTTGCCATTTTTAAAGATTTGCCATCTTTTATGATTTGCCATTTTTGGAAGATTTGCCATCTTTCAAGATTAGCCATTTTTGGAAGATTTGGCATTTTTTTAAAGATTTGGTCATTTTTGGTAGATTTGCCATTTTTAAAGATTTGCCATCTTTTATGATTTGTCATTTTTGGAAGATTTGCCATTTTTAAAGATTTGCCATCTTTCAAGATTTGCCATTTTTTAAGATTTGCCATCTTTCAAGATTTTCCATTTTTGGAAGATTTGCCATTTTTAGAATATTTGCCATCTTTTAAGTTTAGCAATTTAGATTTGCCATCTTTCAAGATAGCATTTGGAAGATTTGCCATCTTTCAATATTTGCCTTTTTTTTAGAAATGCCATTTTTGGAAGATTTTCCATCTTTGAAGATTAGCCATTTTTGGAAGATTTGCCATCTTTCAAGATTAGCCATTTTTGGAAGTTTTGTCTTTTTTTAGATTTTCCATATTTAAGATATTTGCCATCTTTTATTATTTGCCATTTTTGGAAGATTTGCCATCTTTCAATATTTGCATTTTTGGAAGATGTGCATTTTAAAGACTTGCCATCTTAGATTTGCCATTTTTGGAAGATTTGCCATCTTTCAATATTTGCCTTTTCTTTTTTAGAAGATTTGCCATTTTTGGAAGATTTGCCATCTTTCAAGATTTGTCATTTTTGGAAGATTTGCCATCTTTCAAGATTAGCCATTTTTGGAAGTTTTGCCATTTTAATATTTTATTTTTAGAAGATTTTCCATCTTTCAATATTTGCCATCTTTTATTTAGATTTACCATTTTTGGAAGATTTGCCATCTTTCAAGATTAGCCATTTTTGGAAGATTTGCCATTTTTTTAAAGATTTGGCATTTTTGGTAGATTTGCCATTTTTAAAGATTTGCCATCTTTCAAGATTAGCCATTTTTGGAAGATTTGCCATCTTTCAAGATTAGCCATTTTTGGAAGATTTGCCATCTTTCAAGATTTGTCATTTTTGGAAGATTTGCCATCTTTCAAGTTTAGCCATTTTTGGAAGATTAGGCGTTTTTTAAAGATTTGGCATTTTTTGGTAAAGATTTAGCCATTTTTGGAAGATTTGCCATCTTTCAAGATTAGCCATTTTTGGAAGATTTGGCATTTTTTTAAAGATTTGGTCATTTTTGGTAGATTTGCCATTTTTATAAGATTTGCCATCTTTCAAGATTTGCCATCTTTCAAGATTTGCCATTTTTTTAAGATTTGCCATCTTTCAAGATTTTCCATTTTTGGAAGATTTGCCATCTTTCAATATTTGCCATTTTTTTAAAGATTTGCGATTTTTAGAAGATTTGCCATCTTTCAATATTTGCCATTTTTTTGAAGATTAGCCATTTTTGGAAGATTTGCCATCTTTCAAGATTAGCCATTTCTGGAAGATTTGCCATTTTGTAAAGATTTGCCATCTTTCAAGATTTGCAATTTTTGGAAGATTTGCCATCTTTCAATATTTGCCTTTTCTTTTTTAGAAATGCCATTTTTGGAAGATTTGCCATCTTTCAAGATTAGCCATTTTTGGAAGATTTGCCATCTTTCAAGATTAGCCATTTTTGGAAGTTTTGTCTTTTTTTTTTTAAGATTTTCCATATTTAAATATTTGCCATCTTTTATTATTTGCCATTTTTGGAAGATTTGCCATCTTTCAAGATTAGCCATTTTTGGAAGATGTGGCATTTTTTAAAGATTTGCCATCTTTCAAGATTTGCCATTTTTGGAAGATTTGCCATCTTTCAATATTTGCCCTTTTTTAAAGATTTGCCATTTTTAGAAGATTTGCCATCTTTCAAGATTTGTCATTTTTGGAAGATTTACCAACTTTCAAGTTTAGCCATTTTTGGAAGATTTGCCATTTTTAAATATTTGCTATTTTTAGAAGATTTGCCATCTTTCAATATTTGCCTTTTTTTTTAGATTTGCCATTTTTGGAAGATTTGTCATCTTTCAAGATTTGTCATTTTTGGAAGTCTAACAAGTCAGCCTTTTCACCAAAAGCATGTACTAAACACTGCTGAACACAACTAATTCTGCACTGATACACAACCTAGAGAAACAAAGGAAAATGAAAAGATCAGTAAAAGATATTCACAATGTTTGTTTTTTCACAATGTAGCTGACAGAAATGAGATATTTCCGCTATTATAATAATAATAATAATGGGTGTTCACGTTCTTTTGTCCAACCCTTGTAAATGTTAGGTGATTTTTTTGAGCAGCAGTAAAAAATACCAGCTGATGGTAGTCGAGTAGATTAAAATTAAGCTTTAAATTATCAAGCATTTATTTTCAATTTTTCACCAAACGATAATAATGAACTCACTAACACCATAAAGTGGCATCTCTTGTTATGTAATCTTTATTATTTTTTTAAAGGAGAACAGTACATAATTTGTTTAGTTGTGTCTAAGCAGCTGTGATCAGAGTAAAGGTGCGGATACATTTGAAAAATGTATTTTGCTGGTAAAAAAGCTGTATTAGTTATTGTCAGTGGTGTAGATACATATGAAGCACAGTTCACACAGAAGTCACTTTCAAACATGCAAAATATTAAAATCTTTCAGCCCGACACAAAATTTCAGATTGCACGCATTTCGATTACATTTATGCATTTAGCCGACGCTTTCCTCCAAAATTACTTAGAAAACAGAAGCATAAGCAATTCGTCAAAGAGCCAACACTATTCATAATATACAATGCCAGGTTTATTATAGGTTATGAATATTGTTTTGCCTTTTGAAAAATATGCTCAAATTAAATCAAAATGACTGGATTTTACCTGCAAATATTGGCAGACCAGTGGAAAGTGTGACGGCACATTACAACAGAGTAAATGTCTGCACTCACCTCCAGCAGAAAGGGTAGCTGTGCTTGAACGAGCTGGAGCTCACCAGACGCTCATTCTCCTTCAGCCACTTGATTATGTTTTTGTCTGCATCCTGAGGACAGACAGAACAAAGTCTCTGAGCGTGCAGCGAATTGAAGCAGTGAGTATTACAGAATAAAGCACGTCTTTGGCTGCAGAGCTGGCGTCGAGCCTGGCTTTACGGCTTCATCTGCAGCTCTGGAGTTATAGAAATGTATGAAGCGTCTGGCTGGACTTTTCATTGACTGCCTTTCAACAAAAGTCATATTAATTCACTTTAAATGGAAACGTGTCCAGCGTGTCCTTGTAGGAGAGTGGGCTGAATTGGCTCTCATGCATAATCGATTTTAGGAAACTTTTCTTAACCTATGAGTCCTTATGAAGGTTATCGGGAGAAAACTTTAACCTGCAAGGCCCTACAGCTCGAGTCAACGCTCGCTTATAATCACCAGCGTCGCTCTTCAACCAACTATCAGTAAACCAGCACAATCATGCTGAAGTCCCATGACAACTTATAAAAGCATTTAAAGCACAAGATCTATTAGTTATGCATGTTAGATAATAGCTTAAACAGGCAATTTAAGAAAATATTACGTAATTGTAATTATTTGCCAATTATTAAAGTCTGTATCTTCATACAAGATGCAAGCTGTATCCATCAGGCTCCTCTATTGAACCCTGTTAGCACACCTTTTTACTGGCAAAATCATTAACTATCAATAACCTATTCAATGCTCATCACTACTAAACAATTGCTTCATTTAATCGAAATCTGTAACTTTCACAAAAATACCTAAATTAGCTCTCTTGTAAGTCTCATCACTTTTGCGGGTAAAAAATAAATGCATTTTATTGAAATCAATTTATTGAATTTCTGCATTTCTTACTTGCCTACTACTGTTAAGCATTTAATTTGTTTCTAATTAGTGTTGACAGCACTAGTTTGGGTTGACGAACTTTTCTCAATTCTGAAAACTAAAGGGGATCGTGCATTTTCGTTTGCTGGCCCAAGACTGTTGAATACTCTTCCACCAGACATCAGATCTGCACCATCAGTTGATGTTTTTAAATCTCACGTGAAAACATATTTGTTTTCTATGGCTTTTAATTGCTAATGTAATTGTTTGTCTGTTATTGGCGATTACTATTGTAGTTTTGTTGTGTTGCTGTACAGCCCTTTGGTCTACTTTGTAGTGGAAAAGACTTTATAAATAACGTAGACTTGAGAGAGTAAATAACAGAATTTCTGGGTGAACTATTGTTTTGCATAGCCGACATAGTTTTTCAGACCCCCAAACTGATGGGGTTCAAATATTAACTAGCAAATTTACACCCTGATTCAATATTTCCAAAGTAAATGCATGAAACTGTCAGGGAGTCTGTCTATGCCGGCTCTAATTCAAAGACACAGGTGGACCGTGTGAGCACTGTGAGAGCACTAATGAGCGCTTAGGCAAAGAGAACCGGACTATGAGTGCCGAAATATAAAATGACAGAGCAGAACTATGATGAAAGATATTCTCGGGAAACAGAGCGGAGTTGCTCTGGCACTGAGCTAAAGTGCTGACATCAGCACTCCCATAGTCCCTCTGTCACCCATCACACCTCCACACTGGAGACAAGAAGTTCCCTTAGAGTACATCTTCATTTGTGCACACACACACACACACACACACACACACACACACACAAGTCTCATCAGCTGTACAGTTCACCAGTAGAGACGACTTCGACAGCAGCTCAGCCAGGGCTCGAAATTAACTTTTTTACTTGGTAGCACTGGTGCTCCCAACTTCAAGAAGTTAGGAGCACCACAATTATTTTAGGAGCACCCACTGAATATTAAGGAGCAACACAACCGCCAATTGAGCGGAAGGGCGGGCAACATCCTTCCTGATGATTAAAAGCTTCATCAATTGAACCTGATCCTTAAGCTGCAGTGCTTTGTTTTTTATACATGCCAGATGAGAAGAAAATGTCATTTAAACTTTTCTCAAAACAGTTCCCCTCAGAAATACATTCATATAGACCCCCACTCCCAATTCAATATTTAGGATTTCCTTTCTATATTTCACATAGTGAACGTTGAGCTTGCTCAGGCTGCTACAGTATTTGATGTTCTTTGTGTCCGTCTTCAGCGTCTCTGGCTTCTGTTAATGGCTGTTTACAGACTTGGTAATATTTCCACACAAATGAAAATTTGGAAAATGATTTCAATGCAGTTTGTGCAAGTGCGGTCACAAAACCGGTCAGTTCCAAGTAGGGGTGGGCGATATGGCAAAAATATCATATCAATTTTTATTTTTTAGACATTTCACAATTTTATCACAGTTCTTTGTCATGTTAGTTTTACCAGTTTGTCTGAGCAGTACTGCCAAACCAATTTCCCTATTATAAAGACAAAGCCTTTCAAGGAAACAAAATATAAATAAGAATGGTGGATATTTAGGCCAAAGTGGGCGAAGATAAAAAATCTTTGTCATTATTTTATCTTTGTTATGAAAAAATAAGAACAAAGATACACATTGCAACTACACATAATATACAAACAGTGTTTAATTATCAGGTACAATAGGCATATTTAGTAGGAGCATTCAAGAAATTGAATGAACAATTAATACAAATAAAACACTATAGATTGATTCCCATTAAAGTAACTGTATTTTTTTTTTCAGTCAAGAGTAGCGAGTTATGTTTTTCTCTATGGTTTTGTTGTTTTAACATTAAAGAATAAATTCGGTCATCTGTCTGTCGATTCTGTCATAGTGTTTTATATTAATACCATAATTTACTCACTCAAAGTTAGTTTTAAACCTGAGTGAGTTTCTTTCTTCTGCTGAACATACATGCTATTTTGAAGAATGTGGAAAACCAAACAGTTGCTGGTCCCCAGTGAGTTCCATAGTATTGTTTTATATCCTACTATCAAGTGGACCAGCAACTGTTTGGTTACCCACATTCTTTGAAATATCTTCTTTTGTGTTCACCACAAGAAATAAATTAATACAGGTTTGGGACAACATGTCAGTGAGTAAATAATGACAGAAATAAAATTGTAGGGTGAACTATCCCTTTAATGACAGTCGGCTGCATGTTTAGTTTTGTCCCTTTAAGAGCTGCACGCATCTAATATACAGGCACGCTTCGGTTCCACTCACCGGTTTAATTTCATTTTAAACATAACCAACTGAGTCTATATGTAAACCTTGTGTGTTTTGACAGTATTGGCTCAAAAGATAACTTAGTTGAGTAATCAGGCGCTGTTAGGGGCCGCTCACATATCGCGTCTTTTGCGCGCTCAAGTTCGTTATTTCAAATGTAGACACGCGGTATGCGCGCTCACAATGGAAGCGACGCGGTCGCGGTGCGACGCGCTCGTTTTTTCCAGGCGCGTCCGCACCGCATCGAGATAAAAACATCTCAACTTTTCAGAATGCCGTAGGTGTAACGGAGAGCGCAGCTGATGGTTGCTTAGCAACGACAAACGCCTCCGGAGCGCAACCGCCCGAGCGCTTTGGAAAAAAGGAGAAAGCAGCGCGCCTAGCGTTTTCCATGCGTTTTTAGGCGCGATATGTGAACGACCCCTTAGACAGGCTTTTTAGTTCGCGCATTTCGGGTGCACGGGCTCAGAAAAAGCACACTTTAGACGAGCGCGCGAATGAAAAGCTTAACCTGCTTTAGCTCCCGGTCACGTGGCACATGCTGTGCAGTAATTCTTGAACGTTTAGCAGAGAACTGTAGAGGTCGCACCACAGCAATTTCGCACAAATGCTCCCAAATATATTTTGGAATCGCACAGATTACATTTCGGGAGCATATGCGACCAAAATGGTCGCAATTTCGAGCCCTGAGCTCAGCACCACTTGCATTTGTCTTAAAGTCAGCATTACACAGAAGCTGCAACTTTTGTTTTCAATTATATTTGAGTGAAATGGCTATTTAACAACAACAACAAAAAGGTTGATTGCATTGTGAAAAGAGTGAGTGTTGTTCAGAAAACAGTGTGTTGTCTTCATGAATGAGTCATTGAATTATTCACTCAACCAATTTGTTCAAGATTCAAGATTAATTAAGTAACGCTGTGTGTTGCTTGAAGACATGCATCTTTTAGCTGTGGCTTTGTTTCAAAAACACAATATTGTCTCCAAAATGTAACTCACAATATCAATCTTTATTGAACTGTTTTTATTTTATTACTGACTATTCACTAGCTTTCAACGATGTCTAAACTTTATATTATGCAAGACTTAAGTCTCGCGTAACCAGACCTTCAGATGTATGGCAGAAGGTCTGGGAACCTTGGCTGCTTTAAATGGTCAAGGCCCACATAAGTGACCATATGACTGACAGGTAAAGTGTGGCGCCAAGTTTTGTGCCGCACCATTATTTAATGCAGGCGGTAATTTGCATTGCTCTTGGTAGATTCCGCTGGTCATTATGGAAATGATCGGTTGCGTGTGTTCTTTAATCTACATATTGTCAATAAATCACCCGCAGAATGTTCCCCTCCCATCGGCACTATCATGAAATTGTGCTCTAAAGCTAATTTGCCCTGTTTACTAACTATTACACTGTTAGTGTTTTCCTGTATTGTGCAGCCCTCCTCTGTTTGAGTGTGGTGTGCAGAGGAGCTCTGTGTGCGTGCTTGAGCCTCTGATGAGGTGGACAGAAGACGGCAGCATTCGTACCTTCACGTACTGACCGGCGAAGTGAGTGACCTCTGCAGTGAAGACGCCGGATGAGTCCACAGGGCAGATGGGAGCAGAGTCTCTCTGGATGATCTTATAGTCCATACAGACGCGGTAATCATCCTGCAGACAGAGGAACACAACACCAGTCACACTGCGATTGGGATTCTGAGAACAGCAGAGCACGAGTGTGTTTCTGTGTCTCAATTACAGAACATCAGGGGAATAAACCTCCCCAGAGTGTTGCTAAGCGGTTGTTAGGGTGTTCTCGGGTGTTTGTCAGAGTGTTCCTGTGATGTTGTTAGGGTGTTCTCGGGGTGTTTGTCAGAGTGTTGCTATGAGGTTGTTAGGGTGTTCTCAGGGTGTTTGTCAGAGTGTTGCTATGGGGTTGTTAGGGTGTTCTCAAGGTGTTTGTCAGAGTGTTGCTATGAGGTTGTTAGGGTGTTCTCAGGGTGTTTGTCAGAGTGTTGCTGTGATGTTGTTAGGGTGTTCTCGGGGTGTTTGTCAGAGTGTTGCTGTGAGGTTGTTAGGGTGTTCTCAGGGTGTTTGTCAGAGTGTTGCTATGAGGTTGTTATGGTGTTCTTAAGGTGTTTGTCAGAGTCTTGCTGTGAGGTTGTTAGGGTGTTCTCGGGGTGTTTGTCAGAGTGTTGCTGTAAGGTTGTTAGGGTGTTCTCAGGGTGTTTGTCAGAGTGTTGCTATGAGGTTGTTAGGGTGTTCTCATGGTGTTTGTCAGAGTGTTGCTATGCAGTTGTTAGGTTGTTCTCGGGGTGTTTGTCAGAGTGTTGCTATGAGGTTGTTCTCAAGGTGTTTGTCAGAGCCTTGCTATGAGGTTGTTAGGGTGTTCTCATGGTGTTTGTCAGAGTGTTGCTGTAAGGTTGTTAGGGTGTTCTCGGGGTGTTGTCAGAGTGTTGCTATGAGGTTGTTAGGGTGTTCTAAGGGTGTTTGTCAGAGTGTGGCTGTGAGGTTGTTAGGGTGTTCTCGGGTGTTAGGGTGTTCTCGGGGTGTTAGGGTGTTCTCGGAGTGTTTGTCAGAGTGTTGCTGTGATGTTGTTAGGGTGTTCTCGGGGTGTTTGTCAGAGTCTTGCTTTGAGATTGTTACGGTGTTCTCATGGTGTTTGTCAGAGTGTTGCTGTAAGGTTGTTAGGGTGTTCTCGGGGTGTTGTCAGAGTGTTGCTATGAGGTTGTTAGGGTGTTCTCAGGGTGTTTGTCAGAGTGTTGCTGTAAGGTTGTTAGGGTGTTCTCGGGTGTTGTCAGAGTGTTGCTATGAGGTTGTTAGGGTGTTCTCAGGGTGTTTGTCAGAGTGTTGCTGTGATGTTGTTAGGGTGTTCTCGGGGTGTTTGTCAGAGTGTTGCTATGAGATTGTTAGGGTGTTCTCGGGTGTTAGGGTGTTCTCAGGGTGTTAGGGTGTTCTCAGGGTGTTTGTCAGAGTGTTGCTATGAGGTTGTTAGGGTGTTCTCAAGGTGTTTGTCAGAGTGTTGCTATGAGGTTGTTAGGGTGTTCTCAAGGTGTTTGTCAGAGTGTTGCTATGAGGTTGTTATGGTGTTCTCAGGGTGTTTGTCAGAGTGTTGCTATGAGATTGTTAGGGTGTTCTCGGGTGTTAGGGTGTTCTCGGGGTTTTAGGGTGTTCTCGGGGTGTTTGTCAGAGTGTTGCTATGAGGTTGTTAGGGTGTTCTCAAGGTGTTTGTCAGAGTGTTGCTATGAGGTTGTTAGGGTGTTCTCAAGGTGTTTGTCAGAGTGTTGCTGTGAGGTTGTTAGGGTGTTCTCAAGGTGTTTGTCAGAGTGTTGCTATAAGGTTGTTAGGGTGTTCTCGGGGTGTTTGTCAGAGTGTTGCTGTGAGGTTGTTAGGGTGTTCTCAAGGTGTTTGTCAGAGTGTTGCTATGAGGTTGTTAGGGTGTTCTCAAGGTGTTTGTCAGAGTGTTGCTGTGAGGTTGTTAGGGTGTTCTCAAGGTGTTTGTCAGAGTGTTGCTATGAGGTTGTTATGGTGTTCTTAAGGTGTTTGTCAGAGTGTTGCTGTGAGGTTGTTAGGGTGTTCTCAAGGTGTTTGTCAGAGTGTTGCTATGAGGTTGTTTGGGTGTTTGTCAGAGTGTTGCTATGAGGTTGTTAGGGTGTTCTCAAGGTGTTTGTCAGAGTGTTGCTATGAGGTTGTTTGGGTGTTTGTCAGAGTGTTGCTGTAAGGTTGTTAGGGTGTTCTCGGGGTGTTGTCAGAGTGTTGCTATGAGGTTGTTAGGGTGTTCTCCGGTGTTTATCAGAGTGTTGCTGTGAGGTTGTTAGGGTGTTATCGGGTGTTCTCGGGGTGTTAGGGTGTTCTCGGGGTGTTTGTCAGAGTGTTGCTATGAGGTTGTTAGGGTGTTCTCAGGGTGTTTGTCAGAGTGTTGCTGTGAGGTTGTTAGGGTGTTCTCGGGGTGTTTGTCAGAGTGTTGCTGTGAGGTTGTTAGGGTGTTCTCGGGGTGTTGTCAGAGTGTTGCTATGAGGTTGTTAGGGTGTTCTCAGGGTGTTTGTCAGAATGTTGCCAAGCGGTTGTTAGGGTGTTCTCGGGGTGTTGTCAGAGTGTTGCTATGAGGTTGTTAGGGTGTTCTCCGGTGTTTGTCAGAGTGTTGCTGTGATGTTGTTAGGGTGTTCTCGGGGTGTTTGTCAGAGTGTTGCTATGAGGTTGTTAGGATGTTCTCGGGGTGTTTGTCAGAGTGTTGCTATGAGGTTGTTAGGATGTTCTCGGGGTGTTTGTCAGAGTGTTGCTGTGCAGTTGTTATGGTGTTCTCGGGGTGTTTGTCAGAGTGTTGCTATGAGGTTGTTAGGGTGTTCTCGGGGTGTTTGTCAGAGTGTTGCTATGAGGTTGTTAGGGTGTTCTCAGGGTGTTTGTCAGAGTGTTGCTGTGAGGTTGTTAGGGTGTTCTCGGGGTGTTGTCAGAGTGTTGCTATGAGGTTGTTAGAGTGTTCTCAGGGTGTTTGTCAGAGTGTTGATGTGAGGTTGTTAGGGTGTTCTCGGAGTGTTTGTCAGAGTGTTGCTGTGAGGTTGTTAGGGTGTTATTGGGGTGTTGTCAGAGTGTTGCTATGAGGTTGTTAGGGTGTTCTCGGGGTGTTTGTCAGAATGTTGCTATGCGGTTGTTAGGGTGTTCTCGGGTGTTAGGGTGTTCTCGGGGTGTTTGTCAGAGTCTTGCTATGAGGTTGTTAGGGTGTTCTCAGGGTGTTTGTCAGTGTGTTGCTGTGAGGTTGTTAAGTATGTTCTCGGGGTGTTTGTCAGAGTGTTGCTATGAGGTTGTTAGCGTGTTCTCAGGGTGTTTGTCAGAGTCTTGCTATGAGGTTGTTAGGGTGTTCTCGGGGTGTTTGTCAGTTTTGCTATGCAGTTGTTAGGGTGTTCTCAGGGGTGTTTGTCAGAGTGTTGCTATGCAGTTGTTAGGGTGTTCTCAGGGTGTTTGTCAGAGTGTTGCTGTGAGGTTGTTAGGGTGTTCTCGGGGTGTTTGTCAGTGTTGCTATGCAGTTGTTAGGGTGTTCTCAGGGTGTTTGTCAGAGTGTTGCTATGAGGTTGTTAGGGTGTTCTCATGGTGTTTGTCAGAGTGTTGCTATGAGGTTGTTACGGAGTTCTTGGGGTGTTTGTCAGAGTGTTGCTATGAGGTTGATAGAGTGTTCTCAGGGTGTTTGTCAGAGTGTTGCTATGGTGTTCTCAGGGTGTTTGTCAGAGTGTTTCCGTGCAGTTGTTAGGGTGTTCTCACGGGTGTTTGTCAGAGTCTTGCTATGAGGTTGTTAGGGTGTTCTCGGGGTGTTTGTCAGAGTGTTGCTATGAGGTTGTTAAGGTGTTTGTCAGAAAGTTTCCGTGCAGTTGTTAGGGTGTTCTCAGGGGTGTTTGTCAGAGTCTTGCTATGAGGTTGTTAGAGTGTTCTCAGGGTGTTTGTCAGAGTGTTGATGTGAGGTTGTTAGGGTGTTCTCGGAGTGTTTGTCAGAGTGTTGCTGTGAGGTTGTTAGGGTGTTATTGGGGTGTTGTCAGAGTGTTGCTATGAGGTTGTTAGGGTGTTCTCGGGGTGTTTATCAGAGTGTTGCTATGAGGTTGTTAGGGTGTTCTCGGGGTGTTTGTCAGAGTCTGTGCATTTGAGATGAGTGAATTCACATGTCTGTGTACATTCTCAACAGAGCTGTGAAAACTGTCATTTGTACTTTATTTGTAAGAGAACACCATGCATGAAACAAAGAAACAGATCCAAGACACCCTTGAACAGTGCCTGTCAGGAAAATGACTGAAGAAAGTTTTAGGGGCATCAAATAACCCTTAAAGCAGGGTTGAAGTGCTTTATTAAAAATAGTGGCTAGATGAAACTTTTGGTGAGAAACTCATATCAAATTTCATATGAAGGCGTGTGAGCATTAGGGTTGTGACGTTGAGGAAATTTTCCCACCAGTTAATCGACCTGATGTCACACCGGTTATAACGGTATCACGTTGGGGGGGGCACGTTTTACCTTGACTTTAATATCAGGGGCAATTCTGCGTCAATCAGTTTTTAAATAAAATAAAAATCAGCAAATACTGTGGAACCAAATAAATGAGAAACGAATGTTTTTTCTTTTTTTTAAACATCACTTAGATCAGGTTGTTTCTCAACCAGGGGGGCGAGAGATAAAACTACAATATAATATATTCACTAATATTATGACTCGCATGTTAAGTCATGTAAAAAAATATATAGCCCAGGGCTCTAGACTAACTTTTTGCACTGGGTGCACTGGTGCGCCTAACTTTTTTTCTTAGGTGCACCAGCACAAAAGTTAGGTGCACCCAAATGTTTATATAGGCAATATTGACTAGTAAAACTACTAACTAACAATCTGGTCAACATAAAGTTCTTTATTTGAAGCACAATTCTACAAGAAAGGTAACTTACTGAAAAAGTGTTGGTGCTTAAAGTGCTTCACTGAGCAGAGATTTAAACTTAAAACATCTCAAGATAAATAAAATCTAAGTGTTTTAAGGGCGTCAAACTGAACATCTCATGGCTCAATGTATTATGGACTATCCTCCATTGCAGTTACATGCCCCTCGGATGGCCAACTCCTGTAGTTTAGCTTTCTTGATCTTTGTCCTTGGCTAAACCAGCTGGCCACACTCTCTCTAGCATCAACATCTTCCAGACTTGGCCCTTCTACACTGAGTCTTATCAGATCTTCCACTGTGTCTGAACGAAGGGATGCTCTAGTGCAGTGCTTCTCAAACCCCCCCCCTTAAACCCATAAAACAATCCTGCGCCCCATCCCACCACAGACTACCAAATAATTGCACTAAACATAATGGAAAAAAAACTATTTACAGTTTTTATAACCAATTCTTACTATGCAAAAAAGAAGTATACTTAGGCCTTTAGTGTTATGTTAGAAGCATTTTTATACTCATACCTTTTCTTGATTTAATATTTTGATTTTTTTTTGCTTTATTTTCATTTAAATGTTTAGTTTTGAAATGTTGTATGCATTTGTCATGTTTATTTCATGTCTTTATCTTCTTAAATGTGTGTATATATTATGTATAGTTTTAACTTTTAATTTTAGTTACTTCTTGTTTGTAAGCCGCTTTGGATAAAAGCGTCTGCTAAATGACAAAGTAAAGTAAAGAAAAAAATAACTGTTCTGTTCTGTCTAATCGTCTCTCTGTACTCATACTGTATTTTAATGCAGCCAAATTCTCAATAAAACTGTTTTACTTTATATATTTGACTGTTTATGTTGTCAGTCAACAGGATAAATATGAAATAATGACTGAAACACGTCCCTTTAAGAATTCATAACCAGCTCTCCCTTCCAAGAAGCTAGTCTGCACAAAAATACTAATTTATAATTGTATTGAGCCGTTGTCTGATGAAATCAAATAAGACAATATAAGACAAGACAATTCCAGTGCTGTGATTTCTTCTATATTTGCATGTACATTTAGAGAAGCAATAATATCTGTTTTAACTGAACGGGCTCCTCTCAGACGCTTGCTGAACTGAGCAGATGCAGAGAAAGCGCGCTGATCTCGCGCCGTTGCGGCGATCACAGAGACTCGATTTGTCACTAGTTGCTTTTTTGGGAAAACAAAAAGTTGCTATGGGGGTCTACAAAGGTGCTAAATGTCGCTAAGTTGGCAACACTGCACGCATCTCTACTACTCACCTCTTTCTCTCTGTCTGACTGCAGCAGCACACGTGACGCATTTGTCAACGCGCACACACACATACAGGAATATCTGGACCACGGCCAATCAGAGGGGGGGTCCGCCCTTCACTATCTCTGATTGGTTTAGACCACGATATAAGCCTAACGGGAGTGTCTTTTGTTGAGTTTCTGAGTCGCGGATACTTTTTTTCTTTTCTCGAATGGCTGGACGCACCAGTGCGCCCTGGGATTTTTGTTAGTCGCACCCGTGAGAAATTAGGTCGCACTCTAGAGCCCTGTAGCCTATAAATAAATAACAGTACCACCTCTCTACATATTCTGTGTTTCGGAGAAGCAAAACGTCTCATCGCGCTGTGAATACAGACTGAATCGCGGCTCAAAAACGCTGTATGAGTAGGCTACATGATACGCAAACTACAGCTCTTGGCTGGATAAAAGAAGCCAGTGTCACACTAGTAGACAAGTTTTGATGGACGACTAATCAGGGTAAAGCTGATTACAGTGACATGATCATGCATTAGGCGCGCATTATGTCCGTTATAAATTATGCGCAAACGAACCGTGTATGTGCTCTCGATCTCTCTAACATCATATTTCTGCTTGAATACAGCGAGTGTTTTATAACGGATGCTCGCGTGTGTTGGAGAAGTTTGTGAGGATCAGTGGTGTTCATACGGGCACCAGACACTCCAAACAGCTTGTTCTTACAGAGGAACTATTTACAGATGGCGTCGTGAATAGTGAATAATATTAAACAAATATTTTATTTATTATTATTAAATTAATGCAACAAAGCTACATCCCAACAAGCCTTTTTAATTATTTATTTTATTTAATATGTATGTCAGACTCATAAGTCAACAGGCTTAAAACGGGCGCTTTTACATTTGGTTTTGAAACTCTTCTGCCATCATCTTGTCTGTGTCACCTCACTCTTCTTGTCAGTGTCACCTCACTCTTCTTGTCTGTGTCACCTCACTCTTCTTGTCAGTCATCTATCTTTACGTGATAAATGAAATCTGATCTGTGATGCAGAGGTCTGCGCGGGACTGTTTGAGGTTTTATTTCGCACTCACCCGCTCCCACGATATATTCACTGTTTCTTCACATTTCTGATGAAAGACAGATAGTTAGGCTAACAAATAAAAGTTTAGTCTGCACAACATTTTATTTATTTTATTCGTCTTGTCAAGAGTCTTGAATTTATTTAAATGTCAATAACATTTTTCTGCCAACACGGAATAAAGTGTCACAGAGAGAGAAAAAAAGTTATATACAAATTGTGATCCTTATTTTTATTCGTTTTGTCAGGATACAATTTGTTTATACTAACATTCAGCCTACAACACGATAGGAAAAAAAATGTAGGTTTAGCCTAATATAGATTTTATAAATCTTGTCAAAATACTAAATTCATTTAACATTTTGCTGTTAACACAGTGAAAAGCACAGCAGAGAAAAATAAATAAATGTATTTATTAGACACAGTCTGTCATTTAAAACGATAGAATAAGCATAATACAAAAAAAGAAAAAAGGAAAGACGAGTGTTAGGGTTGAACGTGCTTCAAGGACTGTGCATTCCGTTTTTTCTCCATCGTTATTCTGCTCTGTCACTCATCACAACCTGCCTGTTCTCTCTGAGAGCCGTATATTAATTATATCTGCTATGCTGCTCTGAGCATCGTTACACATGCTGTGCACAGACAATAAAACGAAGCACTGGTTCATACATGTCATGCAGCGCGCGCATAACGGTCAGAGTGCAGGCTGTACTGGAGATCGATAAGAATAAAGCGCAGATATGCTGTTCTGAAAGGACGTCTGGGAACGGGATAATGTTAGACCACTGCCTGCTCCCGTTCAAATTGCGCCAGAGTTACCGACCGTTACCGCGTTGTATTTGTTGAAATTAATCCTGCGGCGCAAGAATTCTGATCGGGACAGCCGGCAATGCAGACCTAGACTGCTGTGATGCAAGACTCTCGTTCGGTCGGTGCACTGCGTTGAGCAGCCTGCATTCAGCTTTAATTTTAGTGTCGAAATTATTTTTATTACTATAAAAAAAAACAATCTAAATTACGGTGAGGGACGGTGCCACGGTGGGCAAGTGACGTAACGGTGTTGTGGCTTAACACCGGTATAACCGTCTTCACCGTCTATCGCGGCAAGCCTAGTGAGCATCTCAAGCACCATAATGAGAGTAAAATGAACTCTGGTCCTCATCTCCATGCTAATAGTTTGGTGCGGACCAGCCTCACATTGTCAGTGTTGCTATGCAGTTTCAAGAACATTTTAACAGTTTTAGGTAGTTTTTAATGTGGCTGCTAAATGTTGCTATGCAATTATTATTGTAACAGATTTCCAGAGAGTTGCTACTTTATTTCAGGTGGTTTCTACATGGTGGTTTGGGTACTGATATATAGTTGCTAGAGTGTTTTGTGTGACTGTCAGGGTATTTCCATGCAGTTGCTAAGTTCCTCTAGGTTATTACTATGGTGTTCATGGAGGTTGCTCTAGTGTTGTTTTGCAGTTGCTAGGGTGTTCCCAATAGTTGCCAGGGAATTTCTATTCACTTGCAAGGGTGATCAGTTTCTAAAGTGTTTTAGGTAGTTTATATATGACTGCTAGGGTACTACAATGCCTTTACTAAAATGTATTCACAGGTAGCTATGGTTTCCTATGCATGCGCTACAGTCCTCCGGGTCACTGCCATGCCGTTTTCATGGTTAATAAGGATTTGCACTATACAGTTACTAGGGAGTTCTGGGGGATTGACAAAGCACTGGCATGCAGTTTCTGGGTCTTATAGGTGTTACCATGGTGCTGCTAATCTGTTGCTAAGGTGTTGTGGGTAGTTGCTAAGGTATTGCTATGTTGCTAGGGTGTCTAAAATGGCATTTCAGGTTGTTTCTTGGTAACAACTTTTCAATTTCACGGGTGTTCTGGATCAATTAGTTAAGTAACAACTTATTAATTGTCCTGAACAAGACACATAATATGAGGAATCATTCATTCGTTTGGTGCACGGACGCTTCAGGACTACACACTCTCAACTTTAATACTGCCTTTTACAGGTTTGATCTGTGATCATTAATCTGCAGTAATAGTGATCTATATCACAGATGCTTTAGTGCAGTGAAGTCTGAGGACTCCAGGACATGTGTGTGTCCTGTACTGTAAGTACTGCTTGCTCTCCCATAATAAATAATGTCAAGTCCCTGTGGCTAACTGCAGGATTTTTCAGTGCTTAGCATCATGTTTGTCCTTCTACCTTCACAGTTTCTTCTGTCTCTGGCACAGAGAGGAACCTCAAGGTGATGCTGATGTGAGACGGGTCTGCATCAAACATTTAGCACGGAGATGAGGACCAGAGTTCACTTTACTCTCATTATGGTGCTTGAGATGCTCACATGCCTTCAGGCTCAGTTTCTCACCAAAAGCTTCATCCAACCACTCTTTTTAATAAAGCACTTCAACTCTGCTTTAAGGCTTATTAGATGCCCCTAAACCTTTCTTCAGTCATTGTACTGACAGGGACTGTTCAAGGGTATCTTGGATCGGTTTCTTTGGTTCAAGCATGGTGTTCTCTTACAAATGAAATAACACTGAAATTAATGTTTTCACAGCTCTGTAGAGAACGGACACAGACATGTGAATTCACTCATTTCAAATGCACAAATGGAAGATTTTAAATAATCATGAAGTATGTGAAGAACCTGAGATGATATATTGGTCATTGCTTTTATTATTATTATTACAGCTAATTGTAATTATTCAAACTCAATTTACTGTAGTCATTGTTAAGCATTCAGGTGTTGTTCTCAAACAGGGTTTATGCACGATCTATGAATGTAAATGTAGGACTTTAAGACCAAATAAAGAAAAAGTAATAAATTGAATGGATAACAATACATGAACTTATGGCTTTAATATCTCTGCTCTCAACCACTACGGATATGAAACAGTTTTTCACTGACACTTGCTCTTCGTCAGGATTTCTCAACTGGTCTCCGAGGAAAAATGTCTAGAGATTCTTAAATCAAGATACATTTACTGGAGAAGATATGAGATAAGTCATCTTTTATGAAAAATTGTTAAACATGTTGTGAGTTATTGATTAAAACAAGCAATCTTAAACCGAGGAAAGCATGGTGTTGGAGTTTGCTGATTGTTGGGGGAACATGCCTGGTGATCATATGGTGTTCGGGAAGTTAAGTGAATCTTGGCATTTAAGTGCTTTACTGATATCCAAATGCACATATTTATGTACCCCTGCAAAATGTTAATATAAATGGTTTGAAAGTTTTCAGAGAAGCTCACATAGGGGGCTATAAAGGCTACTTAAGGCTGATACCTACTTCTCACCTGTATTGGATTACGCCAATGGGATTGATTCGTGGTCCTAGGATTGAGGAATATCTACATTACCCGTTGGGACATTGTCAAGACTGGGACTTTTACATACTCTGATAAAAGCCTTGCCTCTATATCCTTTTCTCTTGCTACATTCTGAATTGTTGGGTACACGGTCCATATCTCATTTTGTTGTATCTCTTATATCAATTCCAGTACCCCATTCCATTGAGCCAGCTGTATTACATGTGGTAACAATTTCTTATTTTGGGTTTGAGTTTGATTAATTGTTTATTTGTTGTTATTGAGCTTCGTTATTCACAATACTGCATTGGGTTTCATCAATGTGCAATTTATTATTGTGTTATCGTTCAATGATTCAATATACACTAATAGTTTGCACTTCCTTATTGAGACTCTTAATTATTTTGAACACAATCTAGTGGCAAAAGTGAACCCCTTTTTATGTATCTTATTGTCTAAAAATGATATTATATTATATGGGGATGGGATGGGTATGGGGATGGGATGGGTATGGGATGGGATGGGATTGGGTATGGGATGGGATTGGGTATGGGTATGGGTATGGGATGGGATGGGATGGATGGGATTGGGATGGGATGGGATGGGATGGGATGGGATGGGATTGGTGTATGGGATGGGATGGGATGGGATGGGATGGGATGGGATGGGATGGGATGGGATGGGATGGGAATGGGATGGGATGGGTTGGGATGGGATGGGATGGGATGGGATGGGATGGGATGGGATGGGATGGGGATGGGGATGGGGATGGGATGGGATGGGATGGGATGGGATTGGGTATGGGATGGGATGGGATGGAATGGGTATGGGGATGGGATGGGATGGGATTGGGTATGGGATGGAATGGGTATGGGGATGGGATGGGATGGAATGGGTATGGGATGGGATGGGATGGGATGGGATGGGATGGGATGGGATTGGGTATGGGATGGAATGGGTATGGGGATGGGATGGGATGGGATTGGGTATGGGATGGGATTGGGATTGGATGGGATTGGGTATGGGATGGGATGGGATGGGATTGGGATGGGATGGGATTGGGATTGGGATTGGGATTGGGATTGGGATTGGATGGGATTGGGATGAGACTGGGATGGATGGATCCCTGAAGGAAAAAATGTAATGAAAGCACAATGTAGATGTTGACTTACGGCTCCAAAGTACGGGGCCTGATGGACCACTCCTGTACCGTCATCATCACGCACATAGTTATCCACCACCACTGAGAACGCACCACTCTCCTTACACTGAGAAGAAAAACAAGCGTTCATCAAGATCACATCTGGCATCATGAGATGAAGTGCCTTACACAGAAACACTTGTGCGAGTGTCATAACATCCTGACTAATGACGACATTAGAAGTGGATTTGGTGCAGCTTTACCCATGGATTAAAACAACAGAACCGAGTGAAAGATCCATTAACAAGTCTCAGCATTGTGTCGTCTATGTTCTGATCATTTGAAACGGTCAGCGACTGTGAATCAATCCGCAGTGACGCAGCATTACAATGTTTACCTTGATGAAGTACTCAAACAGGGGCTTGTATTTTTTGCCCTTCAGGGTCTTGCCAGGAAATCTATAAAGACAAAAATACACTTTATCAGCATTTAACTACAGAGACGTCCTGAAGGAGACAATAATGCCAAAACTCTCCGTGACATTTGAGAATATGAACATTTACAAGTCTCTACGATTGATCAATATAGAAGAAACAGGTGGGAATTTAACTCAAACTGTTATGGGATGAACAGACAGTCACAGGTGGTTTGTGAGCCAGATAACACATGTTCTGTTTCTGAACCATTTCAGACTTCAATGAATCATTATGTTGCTCCAAAACGTATGACTTTCAAGGACAAGGGAGCACTTGTGAGGAGTGTTCACACTGCTTTCATCCATATAATAAAAGCAGAAGGGGACCGAAGCCTTCAAGCTTTAAAAAAAAAAGTATATGACACGATCAGTATATGTTCTACACACTCTAGATGATCTTGCTCATTCAACAAAGGTCTGATTGGGCATTTAATTGCTTAATTAAAATCGCTTTAGCTTTGTTTTTGAAGCTGGAAGCTTCAGTCGTCGTTAACTGCATGGAAAAGAGCGACCGGCACAGTCTTCACAATGTCTTAATTTGTGTTGCACAGATGAAAGAAAGTCATGCAGGTTTGCAATGACATGAGAATGAGTAAATGCATTGTTTTTATGCCGTGAAATCAACTCGACTCGTGCTTCTCATTCCAGTCACATCATCTCCTGCTGAAGAACATTAATCAAAAGCAGGGAGATATTAATCGATAATAGCAGTTCGGCTCAGGACTAATCCCACAGTACCTCAGCTTACTGTTATCAGCCCAGCACACACACACACACACACACACACACAGGTTGCATTAACCCAAAATTTCCCGTCATTGATGGAATTTTTTTAGCAGTGATGGAAAATTTTGAAGGCCGTCTGTCATTTTGACAGATTGCACTGAGAGTGATCTATCACAATTTACAACTGTGACCCCCCCCCCCCCGTCCAGCTGAGTGCGCTCCAGTGAGGCAGCAGAGCGCGGGATCGTCAGCTCCAGAATAACAATAAAAGTGCTACGAGTCTTTTGCGATGCATTTGAGGTGAATACCCAGTTTAAGCTAAAGCGGTCGATCAAGACACTATCTATCGGTACTTATAGAGAAGGTGACGTAACGCCCCGTTGAGTTCTGGGAAACCGCTTTGTTTATCCGCCATACTTGCAGGATAGCGCTGAGTTAGATTTTTTTTGCCGTGATTAGGGAAAAATGTCACCATTATGTCAGTCATCGGAAATTGCATTAGTAACTCAGATCATCGTTTTGTTGGTTTAATAATTAACGTTACCTTCTTTGCGAGCATGGCTTGTGAATTAGTAGAACTTGAACGGGGGACTTTCTAAAACGCTGGCTTAATGCAGCAAGACACAATTGTAAAGCGTACGATGTGCAGATACGCACCTCAAAATGTTTTGATTAATTTTACATCATGCATTTTCCTCTCATAAGAACAAATGCCAGTGATAATAAAAGACCACATTAGTGTATAGCCTTACTAATAAATCCTAATGTGCAGAAAAACAGATGAGCTCAACATATATTAATCCATAAGTGCTTTCTACTTCACGGTTTCTAAAGAGAGGAAAATACTTAACGTTTAAACATGTCACGTTAATATTCTGGATCACCTGCATGTCTTTTTGCATCACTGTCTTAGTAAATTAAACCAGCATTAAATGCTTTAAAGCCGTTCACAAGCTCTATGGATCTGATTTTGCTTGTCATTTGTTGACATAAATACATAAACTCGCTCAATGTGACCCTCCTCTGTGGCCATGGAAAAAAAATTATGTTTTATGATTTTTTTCCAACAAAGAAACGGATCGACTGTCGGCTCGTTGTACACTTTTATTTGGATAATTTAATATGACGGCAGTGACATTGTTTTCATGCTAATCAAATCAACATTGTAAATTAAATTCTACAAAATCGAATTATCATGCAGTGCGATAAATTATTCATTAATGATTGTTTAACTTAAAGGCAAAAATAAAAGATAAGCAGCTATCTGTATAGAGAATGAGAAGTAACCGTGGTAGTTATCCTGATAAGATGGTGGCGCCTTCTCAAAATGCACGATTTATTGGATGGACGGTGCATGGTTCATTCATCAACTGAAAACAGCATCGATTGGGATTTAATAATCAATATTGGTTCATAAAAATGAGAATTATAACAATCGAGAATTTTGGCATTTTTACCCATATTTTGTTGTTTATAGTGTCCTCCTGTGGTGCCGAACGTGAAAAGTGACGCACAGTTTGCTCATCATAAATAAATGAATCCATAAGCATATATGCTTGTCTAGTATGTTCATTATTAAAAATGAAAATTAGAATAGAAGCAATTAAATGTGTTATTACTCAAATATTAAAATTTAAAAACCGTGTAATAATAGATTATGCCGGATTTTTTACGACCCAGTCAATCAAAATGATGGCAAATGTTAAAGTCTAATGTAGTGATCGACCGATATTGATTTTTGTAACCGATACCGATTATTTGTATGTTTATGTACCCGATAACTGATATGCAGAACCGATATTTATTTACTGTTATAAAGTAATAAATAACAGATTGAAGTCCATTCTTCACTTTGGTTTTTCCTCCTTTCAGTCATCTTAACAACAAACAACTGTTGAAATTTAATCTTAAAATTACAACAATAAAAACATTTTATTTATAAAAAGCATCATCAGCAACACTGATATTAACAATAAGCAAAAGAATGTCTAATGTTTTCAAATGGAGAAAATAAAGGACAGAAGTCATTTCAACTTCATTTTAAACTACAGTTTTAGGTTTATAATCTGTTTAATAGACTAAAGAGTGAAGAATAATTCACTGATTAATATTCTCTGGAATATTGAAATAAGCTATAACAAACAAAACATCGTATTTTATTGCATTTCTTCACTGTTTTATCAGAATTATTCAAATGTTTTTGTCTAAATTATGAAAACTGCTGACAGCGGTTTATCTATTTACACAGAACTATACTCAAACTGCGATCGCTTGCGGAGATAATAAATCATTCATTTAGATAGAGATGTGTTTATTTAGATGTTTATTGGTGAAATAATGGTTCTATAGTAAATGTTAATATAATTTAGTGTGTTTCAAACGAGTGAATCTTGTATAAAGTTACATGCGGTGTGTGTGTCCACTGCTCCAGGTGTGTGTGTGTGTGTGTGTCCACTGCTCCAGGTGTGTGTGTGTGTGTGTGTCCACTGCTCCAGGTGTGTGTGTGTGTGTGTGTCCACTGCTCCAGGTGTGTGTGTGTGTGTGTGTGTGTCCACTGCTCCAGGTGTGTGTGTGTGTTCACTACTGTGTGTGTGTGGGTGTGTTCACTACTGTGGGTGTGTGTGTGTGTGTCCACTGCTCCAGGTGTGTGTGTGTGTCCACTGCTCCAGGTGTTACTGTTATAAAGTAAATAAATAACAGATTGAAGTCCATTCTTCGCTTTGGTTTTTCCTCCTTTCAGTCATCTTAACAACAACAAAAAACTGTTGAAAATTAATGTTTTCATATAAAATTGTATCTTCAAATTACAACAATAACAACATTTTATTTATAAAAAGCATCATCAGCAACATTGATATTAACAATAAGCAAAATAATGTCTAATGTATTCAAATATCAACTTAATTTTAAACTATAGTTTTAGTAGGTTTATAAGCTGTTTAATAGACTAAAGAGTGAAGAATAATTCACTGAATAATATTCTCTGTAATATTGAAATAAGCTATAACAAACAAAACATCGTATTTTATTGCATTTCTTAATTGGCATGTTTTTGTCATTCTAGATTATGGAAACTGCTGACAGCGCGGTTTATCTATGCATTTACACAGAACTATACTCAAACTGTGATCGCTTGCGGAGATAATAAATAATTAATTTCGATAGAGATGTATTTATTTAGATGTTTATTGGTGAAATAATGGTTCTATAGTAAATGTTAATATAGTTTAGTGTGTTTTAAACGAGTGAATCTTGTATAAAGTTACATGCGGTGGTCGTGCTGGAGCTTCTCCTGAGTGAACAGTGTCCACTGCTCCAGGTGTGTGTGTGTGTGTGTGTGTGTGTGTGTGTGTGTGTGTGTGTGTGTGTGTGTGTGTGTGTGTGTGTGTGTGTGTGTGTGTGTGTGAGTGTGTGTGTGTGTGTGTGTGAGTGTGTGTGTCCACTGCTCAAGGTGTTTGTGTACTCTTGGATGGGTCAAATACAGATAACTAAATTTCACTGCTGGTTATACTCTGTATAATTGTGCATGTGACAAATATTAAAAAAAATATATAATACAAAAAAAAAATGTCATTTTTACAAAACCAATATCCGATTATGGTAAAATGCTTAAATATCAGGCAAAATTTCGGTAAACCAATATATCGGTCGATCTCTAGTCTAATGCAACCTCACACACAGCAGTGCATGATGAAGCTCAGTGAAAGCCGTCCACGGTCATCACGCAGGGATCCCTCAGCATCTGGACTCTCATACTCTCACATGCTGCTTTTGAATAAGCAATGATTTCACAGCGGTGTGAAAAGCCGCGTGTCACCAGGAGGACAGACGGGTGTGGTGTCTGTGCTGTAGACTCACTTGTCCAGGATGGTGTATTCGGAGTCAGATTTGAAGAGAGCAACGAGTCTGGCCTCCATCATGATGTACATCTTCTGCGAGCTGTTATCTGAGAGACACCGAGGAGAGACTCTCATCAGCACATGACAGACTTAACCCAGATAAAATACAAGACAGCATCACAAGAATTAAAACATACTTTCACTAAAATGCACACACACATTATATACACACACACAAGTTTGGGATCAGTAATGTTTTTAAGAGTCTCCTCTGCTCATCAAGGCTGTATTTATTCGATCAAAAATACAGAACAAAAATGCAATATTGTGAAATATTATTGCAATTTCTAATATTGGATTTTTATTTTAATATCTGTTAAAATATAAATTATTTCTGTGATCAAAGCTGTATTGTCAGCATCATTACTGCATTACTATTATAAGTGTTGAAACTGCTTCATAATGGTTTTTTTTGTAACATGATGCTTTTTTTAAATTCTTTGATTAATATAAAGCTGAAAAGAATAGCATTTGTTCAAAATAGAAATATTTTCCAACAATACAAGTCTTTTTATTTTATATATAACACATCCCTCCTGAGCTATTCTTCCACACTAAAAACAGTAATAATTATTTTTTTGATTATCAATGCTCCATAACATATTTTAGCACATGCTGTGGTGACAATGTTTTACATCTTAACATTTCAAAGACTAAAGAACAGTTTTTTGGCTTTTCCAAGGTATTGATATTAATGGAGAGCTGGTTGAAAGAGTGGAGATTGTAGATACCTTGGTAATACATTGGATGATCATCTCAGTTTTAATCAGCATATCTTAAGTATCTATAAATCCTGTCAACAGAGACTTAAAGTCTGTTCAGCCTCATCTCCGACTGCATTACTTCAGCTACGATCCGGAAAAAACACAATCCTAAATGACACAGATCCCCCACTCCATGGTTTTTTCATCCTTCTCTCATCTGGCCGTAGTGTGCAGGAGGACTAACTTTAGTAAGAGTCTAGTTCCTACAGTGATACGAGCTTTAAACACATAGGAAATCACATGGGGGGGGGCATAACTGTTTGTGTCTGTATTGAGATAAGTGTGTGTAGTTGTCCTTGTGTAGCATATGCACCTTCTGTGAAAATGAATTTCTAAAATAAACGTATATATCTAAAAGTATTCATTTCTTAAAAAAATGAACATGTACTGACCATGTACATGTAGCATGTATATTATAACACATTTCTTTTTAAAATAAATGCTGTTCTTTTTTACTTTTTATTAATCAGAGAATCTTAAAAAATACATCACAGGTCCCAAAAATATAAAAAAAAAAAAAAAAAATTATGAAGCAGCACAACTGTTTCCAACATTGATTATAAATCGGCATATTATTATGATTTCTGAAGATCATGTGACACTGTAATGATTATGTAATGATGCTAAAAATACAGCGCTGATCACAGACATAAATTACAGTTTAAAGTATATTAAAATAGAAAACTGTTATTTTAAATTGCAATATTTCATAAAATAAGTATGTTCTGTATTTCTGATCAAATAGAGACAGCCTTGATGAGGAGAAAAACTTATTTGGTGGTGATGTTTTTGAATTTGAAGTCTCTTTTGCTTGCCAAGACTGCATTAATATGATCGCAAATAGAGCACATGCATTACAAACTGTGAAATATTACTACAACTTAACTCAACTTGTTTTCTATGTGAATATCTGTAAAAATATAATTTATTTCCATGATCAAAGCTGTGTTTTCAGTGTCACATGATCTTCAGAAATCATTATAATATACTGATTTGCTGCTCTATTATCAATTATTATGTGTGATCAATTATTAATGATGTTCTTATTCTTATCAGTGTACAAATATAAAAAAAATAGTACAATTGTAAATATCGATTTTATGAAACAATGCATTTTATTTGTACTTATTAATACTAATTATTACAAATAGAAGCTCAACTCTGAACATGAATCAAAATTAAATGTTAAAACTTTCATGTTTGGTTGAACTAGGCCCACACATGATGCATATTGCTGCATTTTCGTGTTATACTGTGATGATATTTGTGTCCCTGCAGCACAAGAGCAGTCATAAGCAGCTCAGGTATATTTGTAGTAATAGCCAATCATATATTGTATGGGTCAAAATTATTGATTTTATGCCAAATATCATTAGATATTAAGATCATGTTCCATGAAGATATTTAGTAAATTTCCTATGTAAATATATAAAAACTTAATTTCTGATTATTAATATGCATTGCTGAGAACTTCATTTGAACAACTTTAAAGATGATATTCTCAATATTTAGATTTTTTTTTGCACCCTCAGATTCCAGATTTACAAATATTGTCCAAACCATACATCAATGGAAATATTATTTATTCAACTTTCAGATGATGCATAAACCTCAATTTCCAAAAATGTACCCCTATGACAGGTTTTGTGGTTCAGGGTCACATATTGTCAAATGTTAGCTCGCTGTGGGGTAAGATGTGCCAGCTGTGTCTGTCGACAGATAACATGTAGTCTAACAGTAATACAAGACTCAGCAGCAGCTCAAAACACATTAAACTGGGACTGACCCCCTGAAAGAGCCGTGTGCTGTGCGGGGCGTCATTGGTATTCAGCGCGTCTCTCTCCTGCAGCAGACGGACGAGCTAATGAAAGACTCACAGCGCCCCCTGTCTGCCGCCGCACAAACTGGGACAAGCTTTTACTCTCTGGGAGGAGAGCCGGATATAAAGAGCTATTTTTACACAGCAGGCTGTTTTTAAGTGAGCTGGTTTGAGGTTTCTGCAGCGCTGCATCGACGTGAACGCACCTGAGATACAGCAGCGTCTGAGACGACCTCAGGAGGTCATAAAACCTACTATAAGGTGTAGTATTTACACCTGAATAGAGCTGTAAGGGTACACAAACATGGTGGATGTTCACGTACTTTGTCTTTGACGTCACGGTACAGCGGAGGGAAACCTAAACATAATTTATTGATTTTTTTATTAAACAGTGCTTTACTGAACAAATTGCTATTTCTTTACATAAATCAATTATAATTCAAATGTTCCTAAGGATAAAAATCTACCTTAACTTATGTGCTATTAGTTTTACATTACATGTGATCAGCTAGAGACAAAAAAGAAGGAAATTCTGACCACGCCCACAAGCCACGCCCCCTCACTTATTAAAAATATATATTTTAGCAGATTAAAAGATATATCTTATACTGTAAGAATACATACTATTGTCCTGTAAAAAGAAAATACAGCACTTAATCATCATGATAACAAAATATTATAAGTACTATAATATATTATAGTAAAGTATATAGTATATATAATTGTTATTATTATTAAAGTACCTGCCAAAATTGTTGCACTTTACTTTTGCTTTAAAAAAGTTAATTTGGATTTAATTTGGTTTAATAAAATATTCTTAAGTAAAATTTGCCTTTTTTTTTTTACTCGTTTAGATTAATCGGTAAATTAGTCTATAGATTAATCAAAATAAAAATAGTCGTTAGTGGCAGACATACTACAGATAAAATACTCTATCACTCTTAAAAGCTATATACTAATAAAAGCTAAAATACTAGTAAATCTGTACCTTCACCTAGATGTAGATTCAAGTTTATTAAATGATCATTGCAGGCTAAAAATGATTTGATATAATAATGATCAAAATGATGAAGACAAATATAAATAATCTAGGGAATGTTTGGCAACCGAAATTGTTCGGCCTATAATAGCAAAAAAAAAGCTATTTTGGTGTTTGGCCGAATAAGCGAAGAAAACTGAATAAATTGTACCGAACAATGATGTGCAATGAGTCTATTTTTGCAGAATTAAAGCCACAGTGCATTGTTTTTTTATCAAAACTGACCTGATTAGCATGAAAAATAACTAATTTCAACCTAAAATCATGTAAGTGATGTGTTTCGTGTTTCATAATCACAGTATGAGAAAATATAAAACGCACGAAAACACATCACTTCCACAAGTTTTTGCCCCTAACATTAAAGGGCAGTTAAATTATTCAAAACTAGAGGCATTTGTTAGCTTTAAGATTACTTTTTCAATTAAATTATTTAATCCAATTACACTTTATTGTTGTAATTCTTTCCAAAATTGTCTAGCGTGTCTCATATTGATAATTACTAAACAAACAATACAATAGACGCACCTTAATACAAAAAAGAGAGACTTTATGTTGTTTCTAAACAAAAGGATATATTTCGGTATCGGCCAAAAATATCGGCAAATGTCCAATATCGTGCATCCCTAGTAAACTACCTATATATAATATAGCATGTTATTTACATATGTGTATGGGACGGGGGGGGCACGGAGTATGCTGGCCATATACATCAAAGCAGATGGCACACAGTGTTTGGAGGAAAATGCGACATAATTGACGATACTCGTCTGTATTTGCAATACACAATACACGCATACAGTGTGAAACCGGCGTTACTCGTCACCTGCTCCGTAACATTCATGCATTTTTACCAGGCAGAGATGTGACAAAGTGATATGTGCAACAAACAACTTCCCAAGATCTTAATGAGAATCATTTATTAATCTGCTGCGGTCAACAAAAAGAAGCACTGAGGTCTTCCTGGGGCTTTCCGCCAAAATAAAAGTCCAACATTCATAAATGTTAGTATTGTAATTGTAATGTTGTTCTGTAAAATAAAATAAGACGATAATAATTACACCAGCTATACTAATACATTTATTATAAAAAATCATACAGTGTTGAAAATCTGTAATTGATTTGGATCTGCATTTATTTGTACATTAAAATATACATGCCTGATTCAAGAAGGGGGTCTCAAATTACCAAAACATCTTTTTTACTAAATTATACATTTTAAGTTAAATTGTGCTTTGTTGGTATAATGTCTGCTAGAATGTTAAAAACCGTTCAGTGTATGTCTTGTATAAGTTTGGTAATTGATTTCTTTGAAAAGGTAAAGCTACATTTGGGTATTTGATTTATGCAATGGTGAAAAAATATATGCAAAATTCATGACAAAAAAAAAACGTGAAAACTGTGTTCGGTATTCGGCCTGCAGCCAAGATTTTTAATTTCGTTCGGCTTCGGCCAAGAATTTATTTCGGTGCATCCCTAAAATGATCATCATTGAATCACTGAGAGGTGAAGCGCACCTTTGACCTTGACGTAGATGAAGTCGGGGTTGACGCAGAGGGCCAGGTTGCTGGGCAGGGTCCATGGCGTGGTGGTCCAGGCGAGGAAGCTGACCGTCTGGTCCTCCAGCAGAGGGAAGGTCACGATCACAGACGGGTCCTGCACGTCCTGAGGAGCACAGACAGAGCAGAGATGAGCCGAGGCTCCGCTGAAGGAGCACAGGAGCGCAGGAACTCAATCACGCACCTTGTAGTTCTGATTGGCCTCGAAGTTGGACAGGGGCGTGTTGCAGGCGGTGGAGAACGGCATGACCTTCACCCCTCTATAGACCAGACCCTTATCATACAGCTGCTTAAACACCCACCTGAAACACAGCACAGCACCCAGCATGCACCACTCAACTCGGATCCTGATAAGGGCTGTCAAAATATGTGAAAAACTCAATGAGCAGCGCCGCATGCAGTGGCTTCAACTGAATCGGATAAAAAAGCATCAAAATGCTACGTTTCATGCACCACTGATAACCAGCCTGATGCACATCTAACATTAAAATACAATGTTTTTGCATTCAAATGTGGATTTATATTTTAAATTCGACTAATATTCAAAATTCGAAAGGTGCAGTCAATCTCTCTCAAGGAAAGAAATCTCACACTAATGCAGTAATTAAACTAAACAGTACACCCTGTTAGCTGGTACATAATATTGTAAATAATATGCAAACTAAATATTTAAATTGCACATAAGGCGGCTTTTATATAATAATAAAAAGCATAACTTTTGAATTAACTATTAATTGAATTTAATCATTATATAAATGCATGCATTAGTCAAGTCCGGTCACCAATACTTATATAGCGCTTATTATAATGCAGATTGTGTCGAGGAAGCTTTAACGGTATTGTGTCAAAATAGACGAGACCAGCGGTTTAATTCTGGCCTGCAATTTACATGGGTAACATTTGATATACATTTATTATGTAAAATTGATTATGCAATAATATCAGCCATTTCAAAGGTTTACTGAATATTGTTCTCTTTTGTAAATTGAAAAAGAATTACACTTTTTTTTTTATAATCACAAAATATTTTCATTTTAATAATAAATCTCCTTTTTTTTGCCAAAAAATATAGACGTTTAATTTTCATTAATTAAAATATGAATTAAATCAATGATTTATGCCTTCATCTGATAACCAGTAATATTTAAATATGCAACAGAATTTCTGGGGGGGGGGGGGGGGGGTATTTCATAAAGCTACTGTAAGAATAAATACAAATTGTTTTTATGCATTCAAATAATTAGACGAGCTAAAATTTGGTAACAATAAAACATAAGGTGAGAATTTTTATTTTATTTTTTATGGCCCTAAATATGTCATTTTGTGACAACATGTCATGATTTTAATTAATTAGACATGCTTTTTGATTGATACAATTTAATTTGAGCATTAAAAAGAGTCCAGAAAAATTTAAATAAATATGGAAAAAATAATACTGATTTCATAGAGCCCTACAAATAGCATCATACTGTGTTTCTACAGTGCTATAAAGGCACCCAGCATGCAATGCAGCATGAAGCGATCATGCCTCTAGTTGGTGCTACTGAACTTTTTTTACAATGCATTTGCATACAGCGCCTAATATTTGTCTAGTAAAGAGTTGAAGGATATACAAAATGAATTTTTCTTGTGAACTCGGAGGCAGAGATCTCACCACACGGTCTCCATGAACCACGGGTACAGCGTCTTATAGTCGTTTCTGAAGTCAATCCAGCGGCCCATTCGTCTCACCGACGTCTGAATAATCAAATCATAGCAATATTTTAATCTAAACACAAGCGCAGACACACAATGCTGTAGAAACATGTCTCTGTGAATGAACTTCCTGTCACATGACTCCTATATGAGCTTCCTGAAGGACACAACTAACTGATTGTTGTGTTGTTATGTTATGTATACACTCACACACAGGCATTTGTTTTTGTGAAAAGTGGGGCCTTTCCATAGGCGTAATGTATGCGCAATTGCTATACACCTACCCTACACCTAAACTTAGCCCTCACAGGAGACGGTGCATTTCTACTTTTCCCCAAAAAACTCACTCTGTATGATTTATAAGTATTTTGAATTACGGGGACACTGAAAATTTTCTCATAAATCACCTTCTCCTTGTAATACCTGTCATACCTGTGTCATTATACAAATGTGTGTCCTCATAAACCACAAAAACATGCACACACACACGCACATACTAAGATTCTCTCACTCACACACACACACTAAGACTCTCTCTCACACACACACACACACACACACACACACACACACACACACACTCTCTCACACACACACACACACACACTCTCTCTCTCACACACACACACACACTAAGACTCTCACTCACACACACACACCAAGACTCACTCTCACACACACACACACACATCACACACACGACACACTAAGACTCTCTCACTCACACACACACACACTCACACACACAGACTCTCTCTCACACACACACACACACACACACACACACACTCTCTCTCTCGCACACACACACACACACTCTCTCTCCTCACACACACACACACACACACAAGACTCTCTCACACATAACACACACACACACACACACACACTCACACCACACACATCACTACACACACATCTCACTACTCACACACACACACACCACATCACAGACCCTCACACATGACACACACACACGCCACACACACCATCACACACACACACACACACACCACACAGACACTCACACACACACACACACACACACACACACACACACTCACCTCCCACTCGTTAGCGTATCTCATGACGATGCTCCTGCACTGCTTGTTGTACTCCGCTATGCCCATCTTAGCCACATCCTCCGGTCCTTTGATACCCAGCGCTTTATCAATCTCATATTCCTGAACAACAACAACAACAACAACATGCTCTTCATGAGAAAACATGTAAGCTTTTCTAAAAGACATGTTAGGGCTGAAAGGCTTTATTTGACCCTCTATCTCTAGCATTCTCTATTCTAATTATATTCTTTAAAAGAACTTGCCCCTTTTAGACTTGCCCTCTTTTGCACTCTTCATAATTTACTCACTGCTCGTTTACTTCTAGCTTCTCTATTCTATCTATTTGTATACTTTTGATTTATTATATGTGACCCTGGAGCACAAAACCAGTCATAAGGATCCATTTTTGGAAATTGATATTTATGTCATCATCTGAAAGATGAATAAATTATATTTACATTGATGTATGGTTTGTTATGATCAGGACAATATTTGAAAATCTGGAATCTGAGGGTGCAAAAAAATCTAAATATTGAGAAATTCATCTTTAAAGTTGTTCAAATGAAGTCCTTAGCAACGCATTTTACTAATCAAAAATTAAGTTTAGATATATTTGCAGTACAAAATATCTTCATGGAACATGATCTTAATATCCTAATGATTTTTGGCACCACCACTGGTGAGACCCCCCCCCCCGCACACACACACGATTGTAAAGCACTTTGAGTGTACAGCAATACACAATAAAGCACTATATAAATGCCTCATTCATTCAAAAAAGATAAATCAATCATTTTGACCCATGCAATGCATTTTTGGCTGCTTAAGATTGCTTGTGTGCTCCAGGGACACATATAAGTTATAAAAAGCAAAGAAAAAGGCCTCTAACCCTAGCTTGCTCTATTTAGTTTCTTATTATTTATTTAAGTTGTTTGTATCGTAAATGTAAAGCGCATTAGTTTGAAGCTGGATCTGATGAAGGATTCTCACCACGGGCAGGCCGTGACAATCCCAGCCGAACCTGCGCTCCACGTAGAAGCCGTTCTGATGAGCACACCTGGTCACGATGTCCTTGATGGTTCCTGCTAGGATGTGTCCGTAGTGAGGCAGGCCGGTGGCGAAGGGCGGCCCGTCGTAGAAAGTGAACCTGACACACAAACACACAACACATGCAAATAAACCTAAACTAATACTGAGTTTTGCCTGTGTTATTGCCAGCTGCATGCATACTATTTCACCCTATTTTCTTTAATAAATGTGATTTGCACTAGATACAATAATTAGTTCCTCTCAGGACCTTTTGGACAAAAATGTCCACATTGAAATTTATTTTTAATGCCGTTTAACTGTAAAATTATGCACTTTGTGTAAATAGGCTTTCATTCAGTTAGCAAGCCTTCAGATGTTTTCACAATAATTATTTAGTTTTGTCAGGTTCTGTCTTGTGTCTTAGGCTTGATGTTATTTACTTTAGAGGTGTTTTGTGGATTAATTGAGGTTGGTTGTTGTGTGTGAGTGTGTGTGTGTGTGTGTGTGTATTGTGTACATGTGATTAGAGATCGACATATATATCGATTTACCGATATTTTCCCCGATATTTAAGTATTTTACCAATATCGGATATCGGTTTTGTAACCCCGATATTTTCCCCGATATTTAAGCATTTTACCAATATCGGATATCGGATTTTGATAATCCCCGATATTTAAGCATTTTACCAATATCGGATTTGTAACCCCGATATTTTCCCCGATATTTAAGCATTTTACCAATATCGGATATCGGTCTTATAACCCCAATATTTCCCCCGATATTTAAGCATTTTACCAATATCGGTTTTGTAACCCCGATATTTTCCCAGATATTTAAGCATTATACCAATATCGGATATCGGTTTTATAACCCCGATATTTAAGCATTTTACCAATATCGGATATCGGTTTTGTAATCCCGATATTTAAGCATTTTACCATTAACGGATATCGGTTTTGTTACCCCGATATTTAAGCATTTTACCAATATCGGATATCGGTTTTGTAACCCCGATATTTTCCCGATATTTAAGCATTTTACCAATATCGGATATCGGTTTTATAACCCAGATATTTTCCCCGATATTTAAGCATTTTACCAATATCGGATATCGGTTTTGTAACCCCGATATTTAAGCATTTTACCATTATCGGATATCGGTTTTGTAACCCCGATATTTAAGCATTTTACCATTATCGGATATCGGTTTTGTAACCCCGATTTTTCCCGATATTTAAGCATTTTACCAATATCGGATATCGGTTTTGTAACCCCGATATTTAAGCATTTTACCAATATCGGATATCGGTTTTGTAACCCTGATATTTAAGCATTTTACCAATATCGGATATCGGTTTTGTAACCCCGATATTTTCCCCGATATTTAAGCATTTTACCGATATCGGTTTTGTAACCCTGATATTTAAGCATTTTATCAATATCGGATATCGGTTTTGTAACCCCGATATTTAAGCATTTTACCATTATCGGATATCTGTTTTGTAACCCCGATATTTAAGCATTTTACCATTATCGGATATCTGTTTTGTAACCCCGATATTTAAGCATTTTACCATTATCGGATATCGGTTTTGTAAACCCCATATTTAAGAATTTTATCAATATCGGATATCGGTTTTGTAAACCCCATATTTAAGCATTTTACCATTATCGGATATCGGTTTCATAATATCGAATTCACCGATAAATGCAGAATCGCTATTGCAGCGCGTCTGAGGAGAGACGAGACAACAACAACGGTGTCCAGGTACATAATTTGCTGTAGTTAGTAAACTTTATTTAACATAACAGCATTAATGCACAAATTGGATGAATTACATAAATGACGAACTTACGGAGTCACGTAAGATAATCTGTCAATCGTTCCCAATAAAGACGAAACTGTGCATGAATTAAATCATATGCAGCCATGAATGAGTGCATGGTGGAAATAAAAGCGCTGAATTTAATCTCTCTCTTTTGTATTTGCTCATCTTAGTCTCGTGATTTAGTCTCATTTTGCTGTTCACTCAATGATTAAAGCTCCAGCACGGCCACCGCATGTAACTTTATACAAGATTCACTCATTTAAAACACGCTAAACTATATTAACATTTACTATAGAACCATTATTAACATCTAAAAAAAACACATCTCTATCTAAATAAATTATTTATTATCTCCGCAAGCGATTGCAGTTTGAGTATAGTTCGGTGTAAATAGATAGACAGATTTTAATAATTCTGATATAACATACCATTCGAGAAATGCAATAAAATACGATATTTTTGTTAAAGTTTATTTCAATACTCCAGAGAATATTATCCAGTGAATTATTCTTAACTCTTTAGTCTATTAAACAGCTTATAAACCTAAAACTGTAGTTTAAAATGAAGTTGATATGAATCCTGTCCTTTATTTTCTCCATTTGAAAACATTAGATATTATTTAGCTTATTGTTAGTAGTGGTTAGTAGTATTGTTGCAGTGTTGCTGATGATGCTTTTTATGAAAAAAAAAATATTGTTGTAATTTGAAGATAAAATTTAATATGAAAGAATGTGAATATTCAACTGATTTTTTGTTATTGTTAAGATGACTGAAAGGAGGAAAAACCAAAGTATGCACTGACTTTTACTTTATAACAGTAAGTAAATATCGGTTCTGCATATCGGTTATCGGGAACATAAACATACAAATAATTGATATCGGTTATAAAAAATCTATATCGGTCGATCACTACATGTGAGCCTTTTTACCTAAGACACATGTCTATCACTGCTTGATAGATAATACAGTTTTTGAATCATGATTACGTATCATTAGCTATGTTTCCATCCTTACGCGCAAAATTTAAACATTGCATAAAACACGCGAATAAAGCGAGTCAAAGAGAACAAAACCGTCTCTTTCTAGTAATCTGGCACTAAACAGCCTGTACAAATCTAGGATAGGCGACTGAATATTATATTTTCATATATTAAAAATGACTTGCGTCTCAGAGCGAGCAGACGAAACACTATCAATGCTGTCATTGCCTTCGGAGGTGGATGCTGTGTTTACATCGTAGTTTATGCACATTATTATTACCGGATAAAAGTTTATAATTTTTACAATTTATGCACATTTTGCCGTTTCCATCCAGCGATTTTTGTTTATGCGATATTCTAAAATGCGCATAAAAATAGGTGGATGCAGCTACTGGAAATGTATGACAGTCAAGGTGGTATATTTGGGGACTGTTTTGTAATAAAAGTGATATTGTGACAGATTTATTTACAAAATCAACAATGTTTTGATGTCAACTTCAAATTTGGAACATAACTTGGTTAGACTTTGATTTTAGAGAAATTTAAAGTGAAATATTTGATACAATATGTATTTTTCTATATATAAAATAAAAATAGTATATTGCATTACCTTTGCTGTAAATTGAAACTTTTTAATATTTTTTATGATGAAGCCATGCGGTCACAAAATCATGAAATTGTATTATTCCATCCAATAAGACGGAAAATAGCAATGCATTAATTTTCTGATGTCTCTTTATGGTTATGCTGTTTTTATGGTTAAGGCCTGCCCTGTTCATTTCTATAATTTTTGTATATATGGCATATTTATATTTATATAACTTTTTGCTGTGCAATATATTGCCCCGGAAATAATTGCGATAAGCTATTTTATCGTTATTTTAAGATAATTTTATGCCTCTTAATATATAATCATAATATAACAGCATAATAATGCTAGAAGGCCTACACACTCTCAAATGACAATAAACGGTTCATTCTTAATCATGGAAATTAAGTATCAAAATATTAGAAAGCTTAAATAAATAGTAAATAAATATTTTCTAACAGAAAGTGCAAAGTAACATTTTTCCATCTACAGATTTTTTCCCTGACCGTCTTTTCTCTGTAACTTAAGGGTGCACGCTAGTGCTGAAAAACACACACTACTTGGCCTTCAGATGTCGTATGCACAAAGGTACAGATCTCTAAACAAGGCAATATGTGCAATTTATTTCTTTAATCTAAACTAGCACCTCATGACTTCACCACGTTATGTACAAGAGACCCCGGCTCAGGTGGAATGCAAAAACGTGGTGACGTAAAATTTTATGTAAGCATAATGGTCAATATATTGATTATTCCGACAGGCCTATACGGCACCATAGAGGGTTAAATGAGAGTGAATCCAGACCTGGGCCGGTTCTTGCTCTGTTTGAGACACTCCTGGAAACAGTCCTTGTCCAGCCAGAGCTGCAGGATTCGCTCCTCCTCCGATGGGAAGTTAATGGACTCTGGCACCGCCTCCACCATTCTGACCACTACACACGCGCACAGACAGACAGACACACACACACACACACACACAAAGAGAGACACACACACACACACACACACACACACAGACACACACACAGGCACACAGAGACACACACAATAAACAGCCTTATTCACAACAACACACTTCAGACCAAGTACGCAGCTGTCTGAAAGAATCTCGCCTCATCTCCAGATAAAAGCCTCTTGTACTAAACCTGACACAGGGCTGTGAGCACCAGAGAAACACTGGAGAGCATCTGATCCTGCTCTTTTGATGACTTTAAAATGATAAACACATAAATGTGGCTGTTGAGGGCAGAGAAATATCCCTCACAATTCAAAACCATTTTAGAAGTTGCTGGTAGTGTTTTCAATTAAATAAATAAATTAATAATAATACTAACTTATTAGCGTACTAATATCTACACGAGTCAACAGGACAGAAAGCACATAATTAATTTAACTGGGTTGTTAGTTTTGGTTTCATTTTACTGACCTGTTGTGAACATGACAATAGATGTCCCTAAACATTTAGATGATTACACCTTCATCATCATCATATTGTAAGATCACTGCTCACACACTCTCTCTCTCTCTCTCTCTCTCTCTCTCACACACACACACAAACACAACACTCTCCTCTCACACACACCTCTCTCTCCCTCTCTCTCTCTCAAACACAACACACTCTTCTCTCACACCACACTCCTCTCTCTCTCACCCAACACAACTCTCTCTCTCTCTCTCTCTCTCCTCAAATACACACCTCTCTCTCTCTCTCTTCACACACACACACAACAACTCTCTCTCTCCTCTCCTTTTCTCCTCTTCCTCTCTCTCCTCCACACACACACACACACACACACACAAACAACACACTCTCTCTTCTCACACACACCCACACACACACTTCCTCCCAACACACCACACTCTCTCTCTCACACACACTCTCTTCACCACACACTCTCTCTCTCTCTCTCAACCACACACACACACACACACACTTTCTCTCTCTTCACAAACACACACACACTCTCTTTCTCCTTCACACACACACACACACACACTCTCTCTCTCTCTCTCACACACTCTCTCACACACACAACACACCACAAACTATTCTCTCCTTCTCTCCTTCACACACACTCTCTCTCCTAACAACACACTCTCTTCTTCTCTCTCTCTCCTCCACACACACACAACCTCCTTCTCACACACCACACACACACTCTCTCTCTCCACACACACACCACACTCTCCTCTCACACACACACTCTCTCTCCACTCGCTCTCACAACACACACACCACAACTCTCTCACACACACACACACACACCTCTTCAACACCACACAACACACACACCCCCCCACAACACACATATTCTCTCTCACCACTCCACAACACACACACACACACACACACAATACTTGTTTTTGCTACATTGTGGGGACTCATGACTAGGAGGTTACACGTGGGGACAGCAATTTCTAAATACAACAAAGCCATAATTTTAAGTCAGAGGTGTCAGGAGGATTTTTTGATAAACAAAAATAATATTTATTATCAAAAAATCTTAAGTTTAAAAAGCTTATTTTTTGTCTGGTTTTTCTATTCTGGTGGGGACGTCGCTATTGTGTCTTACCACAAACCACCATTGGGTGTCCCTGTTATTAATCATCTATAGATGATCTTTTTAATTAGAATTATAAACCATTATAAGATGAACAACAAAGTTTAAGTTTAGACAATCATTAAAAGAGTTGTTTAAAAGGGATAATTGTGTCTGTATTTACATTTTTATTATATCTTGCCTTTCACTAATTTCCATCAACTGTATTTGAATAGACCATTTCTGGGGATGCACACAGTGGTAAAAAAGCCTTACCTCACTTCCTGTTTAACATCTAATTTTCTTCAGTTTTGAAAATCTGAAACGGTCCAAATGATAACTAAGACAAGCCATGTTGTAGGACAAGCAAGAAATATTAATGGAGCACTGACACCATGGGTATCATGGTCTTTGCTAAATAATAATGAGCTGTGTGTACTGGAATCCACTCTGAATTAAAATACCACATGCCTGGCATTCATAATTGCAATATATTTATATAAATATTAGGCTTGTGACAGTACACAAAACTCTGGAGTAGATTAATAGATCAAGTGCATCACTTTTTTTATTCAGTATTCAATACTACTTGCACAATATGCAACAGGCTGCATATTAATACAAATGTGCAATTTCAGCTTTAGCATTTGTTCACATTAACACTGTCTTTGTGTAACCAAAAACTCAAATCTGACTGCTTAATTCTCTTAAACAGTTATTTAACTTGTCAGTGTGTTAACTTGAAAGTTCTTTTAACATACTGAAAATTGTTTTGTTAGAAAACACATTTTGAACTTGTTGCCTTCAACAAACAGGAAAAAACTAGACAAAGGCCCTTTCACCTTTTGTGTTACATTTTTCGCTTTGAGGAATCAATACGATTCTTAACATAAAATTTCACGCCCTCCCAACTTCTCCCTTTAAGTGCTGCTGGGGAGCTTTCAATGCACTCCATACACTGAGCTTTACCAGGAACCTTTCCAGACCTGATGCTGTCCATCAGAGTTTTCTCCACAGCCTGAATCTCCTCTCTAGACCACTTTCTCCGTGGGTTTTGTGAAGATCCTGAATAAAACAAGAGCAATTAGTCATTGTGATTAATTAAAAGTGACTCAACAAAACATCTCAACACACATTTTGCTCAAATCTAGTTAGCATGGTTGAAAATCTTTAAATTCAGGCATGTGCATATGCATGTCACCAAGTAACAATAAGAAACAAAATGCTGGTAATTCAGTCAATATCTAAGATTTGTGATGGACCGGAGACAAAAATGGACCAAGTCAAAAATTACTAAATATTTCATAATTCTTAATCATAAATTACTGCATGGGAAATTGGTGGTGAACTTTGTACTGGACAACACTTCCCTTTCTTTTCATGTTTAAGACTTATGTAGCTAAACATTTCAGATACAGGTCTGAACTAGGTTTTTACTAATTAAAAGCTGCACAGATGCTTGAATCATATCGGCCCAGGGTGACCAACAGCAACATCTAAAAACAAAGTTATAAGGGATTTTGTAAAAGTGTTTTTTTTATCCAATTCTGACATCTCTAGTTGCACTGCAGTCTATAGCAGTTTTGTTGATACTTGTTGTTTTGGTTTGATAGATCGGAGATCACGCTGCGCACGTGTGCATACATTCACATTCGTCCTAAGAACGCTGCCCGTGACTTTTATTAATAAAATGAATTAAATAGCCTACTGTAGAGACACAGATGCAGGTATAGGCTTAATCACACAGGCAACAAATGCTTGTCTCTTCTGCGATGTGCGTCCCAGACTACTCGTAATACAGAATGACTTTGAAAAAGTCACGCTTGACGTAGGCGGAAGTACAGAGTCAGTGTTTACAAGTTGAACGTGCAAATACGAAGTCAAACGCCGTTTACAAAAAGGGGAGTTACAACTTAATGAGTTTACTTGGAGAAGATGAGATGGAGCATACGTCAAGCGTGACCTTTTCAACCATTATGTGAAGGACACACATGGTTTGGCTCTCAGACACTAATTTACTTCAAAATCTATCTGTTTTTGGAGTAGGCTATTCACGTAAACATTGACGGGTAAGTGAACGTAAACAGTTGTGGCAAAATCTGATGTGTAACATATTAGATTAGATCTTAATAGGCCTATAATACACCTCAAACAATGAAAGAAAAGAGGGAATTACTCACTGCATGCTCTTGACTGAATAACTTTTGTAGCTTTATTAATTGTTATTAATACACCAAAGACAATGCAATGATTATATTTACATTTGATTATTCAATTTCTGTATTATTCTTGCTTAAATGCTTCTGTAAATTAGATGTAAAATGAAAAAAAAACACTGTTAATTCCATGTTTTGATAGGCCTATTTTGTATTTGCTCTACAGTTTTTTTTATTTGCATCTTTGTTTTTATTTTGAATAACAAAAAATAGCTTTTGTTATTTTAAAGGTAAAATAACAAAAATAGCTTTATTTTGATTAGTCATTTACTATGGTAATTAAATAATTGGAGGACAAAAATGCATTGTGATGCATCATAATCATAATTAAATCAAATCATGAGGCAACTGAAGATTTGGCCAACAGGGCACAACGGTGGTTTACATTTTTACTTGCCTTGCCACAAAAAAAATAAAGTTTTGTTATCATTGTTTTTGATACAAATTACATACAAATTACATTGTTTATCTTGCCCTTGAATGCTTTAAATTCTCTTGAATGTTTAAGTCCGCAGGCTTAAAACACGTGCACATAATCAACTTTTATGACAATTCTGTCGACTGTCCTGAGCCTCTTTCACATCAGGCCATCCTTATTGTCCAGCCGTTGGCCTTAATTGTAATCAACAAGGCTAAAATACAACTTTAATGATAAACACTTAAAACTTAGCTACTGTAGCATGTTACAAAGCTTTCGCTTGTTAATATTAGCCTAGTTATTACATTAGATGTCAAGAATATTATGATATGATTATAATATGATTAACAATTGTTTACATCTTTTGGTTGATGTTAATAAGTTATTTCACTATTAAGGTAAATTAGTGATTTAAAAAAAAAGGCAAAGATCCTCAAGCAGAAATACATATTTGTGAAGGTGTACATGTACCTTCCTTAATTTACCTTAATACACTGTTCCTAACCTAATAGTAATTAATAATGAAGTTAACCAACATTAACACGTACAATTAAATGCTACACATTTGTAGATATCTGTGTAAAATATGTCCATCTATGCACATGTGTAGTTCATGCAGTGATATTTGTCTATATTTTATATGACAGACCTTTAGGTATGGATGTTTTGTTAATGCCATTTATTACTGCAAAATTAAAGGCTGGTGCCTTTGTGATTGAGTGAATGTAAACTGTAGTTCTCATTGATGAAGGGCCCCTCAAGAGGTAAAGCCTAGGGGCCCTTACAATGTTAATGCAGCCCTGAGCATGACCTATTTCATAAGACATTTGAGAAACCACTTACTCTTTGTTGTGTGTGGTTCCTCCAAGTCCTTGCCATTCGGCTGCAGTTTTTTATCATTCTTGCCTGTTATAAACAAATGAAAATACTTTCAATATATTCAATATTCAGTAAAGGCATAGAATACTGACTAAATGGTTACCAATAATTGTGTCACACATGTATTTAACAAATATTAACAGGTGAAACAATAAAAAAACATTTTCACTTCCTTCTCTTCTCAGGATATCAAAATATAATATGGCATGTATAGGATATACAAATAATAAAAGCAAGTAAAAGGCATGCAAATCATAAAAGCACTGCACGGAATGCACTCTCTTTACAAGTACAACAATATCAGAAGTTTTCTTAAAGGGTTACTCCACCTCAAAATGAAAATGTTGTCATTAATCACTTACCATGTCGTTCCAAACCTGTAAAAGCTTTGTTCGTCTTTGGAACACAATTTAAGATATTTTGGATGAAAACCTGGAGGCTTGTGACTCCCATCGACTGCCAAGTAATTAACACTGTCAAGGCCCAGAAAAGCATGAAACCTGTGGTGCGGCTGATACAGAAGAGCGTGCGCAGTTTGCGTTCAGTGGATGATCTCTAAAATGGCACTACGCTGACACAGAGAGGAGACAAATTGTTGAATAAAGTCGTTATTTTTATTTTCTTTGCATACAAAAAGTATTCTCGTTGCATCATAAAATTCAGAATGAACCACTGATGACAGATGGACTATTCTGACGATGCTTTTCTGGGCCTTGACAGTGTAATTTACTTGGCAGTCAATGGGAGTCACAAGCCTCCTGATTTTCATCCAAAATATCTTAAAATGTGTACCAACGACGAGGGATGCACCGACATGAAAATTCTTGGCTGAAGCCGAAGAAAATTAAACACTGGGACCGAAGGCCGAATACGTTTTTTCACAAGTTTTCTCCCCCATGATGGCCTATTTAAAAATTTTTCACAATTGCATAAATTAAATAGCCAAAATCTGCTTTTTACTCTTTTGTCCTGCTTTACAAAAAAAATAAAATAAAATTAATATTACTTAACACTGAACATTTTTATACATCCTATCAGACATTATACCAACAAAGCACAATTTAACTTAAAATTAATAAGTTATTAAAATAATATTTTTGGCCATTTTTGAGACCCCTTCTTAAATCAGTGTATTTTTTCTGTACAAATAAATGCAGCTTCGCTGAGCAGAAAGACTTCTTTTAATACATTAGAAAATATTACAGATCCCAATTTGAACACTATTGCTGAATATTATAGTAAATGTATTAATACAGCTGTTGTAGGGTAATTATTATTATTGTCTTACGTTTGATTTTATTTTACAGAACAACAGTAAAATTACAATACTAACATTTATGAATGTTGATGGAGCTTTTATTTTGGTGGAAATTGCAGGAACCAGGAAGTGCTTCTGTTTGTTGACCACAGCATGCAGATATATCTCATTACGAATTTGGGAAGATGTTTGTCACACGCCTTTAAAATAATAATAAAAATGAGCAAATGATGAGTAAGTGTTTCAGAGCTTTGGACTTTGAACTAGGGGTCGACCGAAATGTGTTTTTCAGGGCCGATCCGATACCGATTATTACAGATCAAGTAGACCGATAACCGATATTTTGAACCGATATACGTGTCTGGTGTAAAAATGAAAATGAATGCCAAAATTAATAATAACAAGAGCTCTGACAAAAAAAACGTTCTTTAAATGCTTTTAAATATGTCTTTAATTCTGAAAACTGTTAATAACAACAACATTAAATAAACAGTAATATTAATAATATTAATAAAACATAAGTACAGAGATCACCCAGAAGCATTCTGTAAACATTTTGTAAAACTTAAAGGTAAACGTATTTAGCGTATTGTGTGATTATTCTCAACAAAAGTTGTAATAATTGTTGTAGTTGTATTACGTATACAGTAATATATTCGGCTAAACCGAACTTATATTTTTGACAGGTTGCCATGAGGACCTTTTAAGGTTTCTGTACCTATGTATATATGATATGACGATCGTTTTACTCAAATGAAACCGGTCAAAAATGCTCATGAAGTGACTCTGCGAGCAGTTCTGGGGATGTTGTTCATGTATTTATGTCCTCATTTAGTGAGACGGCAGAAACGCTGAAGTCACCGCGAGCTCACGGCGCTTCAGTATGTTGTGTGCAGTAAAATGAAACCGCACGTCTGTGTCATTCATTAACAGAGATGCAGAACATGCAGGATTCATATTTAAAGTGTTTTTGCGGCTTAATATTTATAGATACTAGTCCATAGCGCGAGTCGATTTAAGTGTACTGACCTACTTTTGATTAATTCATCCAAACTTCGACACATTCCGCGACATTCCGCGTTATACGGTAAATTCCATTATATGACTGCATTCCGCGATTCCGCCCGCATTTTCCGCATCGCGGACATCATGGGTTATATTGAGGTGTTTTGCAACTTCAGCAACGTCTGCTGCTGCTTTACCTTTGAGAGACAACTGATGCGTGATCACTGAGGCAGCTCCAGTTAGCAAGTGCTCTCGGTGTGAGACTGCCTTCAGTTTTCCGCGTTGATTGGTCGGACTCGTGACTCTCTACATATCAGATGAGCGGTGGGCGGAGATTGCTCTAGGCCACAGATTGTTGAGCTCAGACAGGCATTTTATTTGCATAAAAAAAATATATAATTATATATTTTTTTTAAATTAGCGGCAAATCTGTTTTGAAAATGGCCGATATCGATAATCGTAAAAATGCTTAATATCGGCGCCGATAATCGGCCAGGCTGATAATCGGTCGACCCCTACTTTGAACCCTGGCGCCGGGAGCTCGTGCAGCGCAGTTTGAATACATGCCATTCGTGCGTGTTTTAGAAAAAATAACATTCTGTAGTTTATTTACTAATCCATTTCAAGATTTCAATCATCACAGTAACCAGCAACAACCCCCCCGTCCTCTTCTCATCGGAGACATGAGAAGCAGCGCTGAGCAGTCTTTCGCTGTCGGTGTTTTGTGCTTGTAATGATGTCTGCGTCTCTCTCTCTGACAGTTTTAAATGCTTCCACACTGCAGACGTGTTTGCTGCATTAGTGCACGCCTCTATTTGATCGCGTTACGTCATTGTTCGGTACAAATTATTCGGCCAAACACCGAAATAGTTTTTTTTCCTATTTTCGGCCGAACATTCGGTGCATCCCTACCAAAGACAAACGAAGCTTTTACAGGTTTGGAACGACATGGTAAGTGATTAATGACAACATTTTCATTTTGAGGTGGGGTAACCCTTTAATCCTTTTTAATTTAAATCTTATTACCTTTGGGTGGTTGTTGATTTTTTTGGGGTATACAAGAAGACCTACTTGTATAACACTGCACAAAACTACAATTCTTTTGATTTTAATTCAAGTCGTCACTGGTCGTTATTGCTTGCTAAGCAAAGAAGGCACGACACAGACTACATACCTGCTGAATCTGAAGGTGAAGCATAATTTTCGGTCACTTCTTTCTCATTCTCAGAGTCTGATCCATCACTGTCCATCAGCACTCTCTCTAGAAAACACAGCAATCACATAGACTCATAGATTAGGTAGATATCTAAATATTGTTTAAACAGCTACATTCAACAAATGTCAATAAATCAACAGTGGTATTACTGCTGATCGTAACATTTTTCAATCAGCTTTATTTTTTCATTGGCATCTGCCAAAAAAAAAACTATGGAGGAAAATGTGTAAATGAGTTTACTTAGTTATTTACTCAGGCTTGTTTTACCTTGTGGATCAATCTGGATCTCATCGAGAATGTCTGGTGACATTTTTGTCCGATGAAGAGGATTCTTTGGTTCCACTCTTAGCTAAAGAACTAGACCGTGTCAGACGCCTTCTTTTCAGTGGTCGAGATCTTGATTTTTTGGACATTAACTTTCCTTTACTTTTCTTGTTTCTTGCTTTCTTTTTTGCTGAACTACTTTCTTCCTCTGCTGAAGTGTTACTTTCGGATTCTTCCTCTGTCTCTGGTATATATTCATCTTCACTGAGCTCTGAACTGGACAGATATTCTCCAAGCAATTTTCTGTTAAGCTGTGAATAAAAGTTAAGAGTTAAGACGCGAATGAAGCGTTACGCGCGAATGATTTACATGTTAAGTCAATGCAAAGATGCGATAGACAATCCTGCGGCGCTATTCGCGCGAATGAGGCGGCATGAATTGAGCGTTTGATGCGCTATTCGCGCGAGGTGAAAAACCTGAACTTTGGCGGATATTCGCGCCGCGTTAACCAATCAGGAGCTTGCTCTAGCAGTGACGTGATTACGAGCGGAGGCAGAAAATCCCAAACAACAATAGAGGACAAAGTAATCGTGGTTGTATGTGGATACCTGGAGCAGTACGATACTACTTTGTACTTTTACAAAAACAGGAATACATTTTGCAAGGAGACTGGAGCTGCTGCAGAAGCCCCCCCCATGACGGGAATTCACGTCTGTTGTGTAGCGAATTTCACGCGCGAAAAGCAGCGAGTAAACTCAAAATGTTCAAGCGTCCAACCACGCGCGAATAGCACGATTTATTCGCTTCATTCGCATCTGGTGTGAACGCACCTTTAGAGGTTTTGATCAGAAATGCCATGGCCGCCAACATATTAAAGGAACACGCCACTATTTTTAAAAATAGGCTCAAAAGGGACACTTTTCATATAAATATGTAAATATGTTGAAATAAACTTACGATTACACTATCAGTTCTTCTGAGCTCAGGTACACTCGTGTCCGTGTCCGGAGTGGGGTCGAGGGTAATGGTCCCATCACTACTGTCGGAGCACTGATGTACTTCCTGAAAAATTAGCAGAAATATACACTCAAATTAACATTTTTAATGGCTATTCATTTTAGCTCTAAAAGCTCTTTTAGCTGTGCTTAAAACTGGACTGTCTGACATATTCAGTTAGTACAATGTTAACCAAAAATGATCTGTTTTCACCTTGTACAACACAGATCGCGTCAACATTCTTGAAAACAGACGGTTACCAGAACTCCCCAAAAATGTTTTAATCAGAACAACTAGAAGTGTAAAAATCACCAGGAAGCCTATTAAAGCTTTATTTTGAGCATCCTGTGGCTCACCGTCTAGGGTGCTTACTATTTCTGAATCTAACACAGGCTCTCTATTGCAAGCTAACACGTTACCAATTTGTGGGCCAAACGCTGACTAGAGAGACCTGCTAACTGAAAACGACAAGTTTGATGGATCGATATATCGATACGATGTGTGGACGATACGATGCTACGTGTAAAATATGGATAACTGTAGTATTAAAAGGCACCTTTATTTTCGCAGTGTCCACATTTTCACATAATGTGCATTATCGTCAATGCATGCATTCTCGTTCAATCTCACGTGTCAGGACTCGATATAAGGACTGCCCAAATGCACAATGTGAACATATAAAACGCTCGGGATTGTAGGAGTAACAGTCGCGTGCTTAGTGAGAAGTTTTCCCGGCAAACAGACAGCTGCGTCAACTGCACAAATCCTGAATTGAGCTCTCGTCCGCTTTTGTGTGCATGGATGAATAAATTCAAACAAAATATCATCACATGTTTTGGCTAATATCCTTATAAACAGTCGGTTACGCATAGCATGTGTCTTAATGTAAACAGTGGAGAAAAAAGGCACGTGTATCAGTATATTAAATCTGTGCTTTCGTTCTTAAAGTGAAAGAAAACTAATAATAAATATAATGCTGTCAAAGAAAAACACAAGTGCTCACTGCTCATGACTAAATAACCTTTGCAACATCAAAGCCTGTAAATTAATATTTTTTGTATTTATACAGTGAAGACTATGCAGTTATTTTACATTTGATTATTACATTTCTGTAGCGTACCTGAAAATGTATTTTAGACTGAGCTGAAAAACACTGTTTACTGAACTTGTGTCTTTCTTCTATTGTATTTATTTTCTGCTATTGCTTGTAATTTGGTTATCTGTAGAAAAGATGTTTAACACTGAGCCCATAGTAGCATTTTTACATTTATGTTCATGTTATATATTTTTGCTGCATTTGTGAGTCAATAAAAATGTAGATGCTTGTTTAAAATTGGTATATAATATCATAATATTGTTTGAGATACTCCTGTATCGAACTGGATTTGTTCGTAGAATCTTTTGTGGTATCAGCAAATGTTTTATCGCTGGGTGTGAGAATCGATATCATGACAAACCATCCGATTTACACCCCAGTTATAATAACTCAAAATTAACTTTTTAACAAACATAAGACTGACCTAGCAAATGAAGCCATACAAAAGACATAATACAACTAACATTTGTTTTCATGCTCTGATAGAAATATAAATTCTTCTCCCCTTCATCATTTAAAGTTTGTGTACGCCTTCATGTATCGTTCTTCACAAGCATTGTGATGCGCTATAAGTTTCTGGAGGCGACTCAAGTGACGGCTCTGAACTACGTTTTAACGTTTTTTTTGGAAGATTTTAATTTGCTATTTATACAACCTTCAGAACTGAACCTTTAAATAAGGACTTATTGTTGACAGCAGACACACAGGTGAGCCACAGAAGATTCCCTATATTACACTAAACAACGTGTTAAGAGTCAAATTAGAAATGCATTCGTTATGGATACAGTATCCTCAACACAAGCTGTGTTTGACTGTAGGGTTCAGGTGGTTGCCTGACACACACTTCTGCATGTTTGCTGGTGTAGACGGGATTTTGTAATGGCTTGGGAGAGTTTAGGTGATAACCCAGACCTGTGAATCACTAGTGGCTGCCTACCTTTGTCTTCTTTTCTGGACCATCCGTCACATCATCCACTGTATCCACTGTAATGGAATTCACAGAAGACACAAAGGATTTTTAGGTTCACAAAAAACAATGCAAACTTGAGGCTGTTCAAACTTTAGTAAAATTTTAGAAAAGCCATTAGAAGTAAATTTTCACCAACAATGAATGTAAAAATAAAAATGTTAATATTTTAAAAAGGTATTTTTCACAATAACAATTATGTCTAGTCATTTGAAATGGATTAATGCTAAAGCATTTCAAATATCTAACAAAAAAGCACACATATTGAATTGATTTTTTAAAAGAAAACTTTTGGAATAAGTTAACCTTATGATTTTAAATGTGAAAGTAAGAAATTGATAGAACGAACTAGAGCTGTGACGGTATTGTATTTTTCATTACCGCGGTGAAGCAGCAACAAATATCACGGTTTGGCGGTTAATCGCCACGACCCCCCCAGTAAAAAAATTGACGTGGTCGCACTTGTGCAAGTGCATGGTCTGCTGCTTCAAAGCGTCTGCGCACTGCAGAGCCACAGCAAGTTGCAGAGGAGTCAGATTTCACTGATCACGTGAAGAGATGCACTTTCAGCAGGAGCGCTTCGTGGGTAGAGCTACACTCACTGCATCAGCACGAGCGCTTAAACCAGAGAAGGTGACAAATAATACTGATGAAAAAGAACGGGTTGAATGTTGAACACTTTCGTTACCATATAGCTATAAACTAGATTAATCAATGCATGCTGATGAACTTTTATCATAAATAGAGCCCTGAATGACTTGATCAAGAACGCATGCTTGAAAATTAACATGGAAATGAATAATAATAAAGTCATCTTCTTTATTCTTAAAACCGTTAATTAAATGAACAATAATAAAAAAATAATATTAATCTCTATAACTTTTTTTTTTTTTTTTATTTTCTGAGTTTAATAGGAATTATGAAACAGTCTTTGTCATCGTTTGTAACCCATTCTTTGTACAAAAAATTAATTAAAATAATAACAACCTGAGCAAGCTGCAGAAACAACAAGCGAGCTCAACATGCCCCGTGCTTTGTCCTGGTGAGTTAACTAAACTTCGATTCCTATTTCTTTAGACATTGTTTTTTCGGGTAAGACTCCGTGGATATAAACGCACTTGTCCAAACACAACTTGTTGAAAACTGTATTTGTTGAAACGCATAGGTTGTAACAGCAAATTAGGATGTAATTAATATTATTTGACGATTCGTTAGGCTACATTTATAATAACAACCTTTTTAAAGTGCAAAATAAAAGAGGCTTTTTCTTCTTCCCGACCGTTCCCGCGAAATATATCTAGTTTCCAGAATCTCACAATTACATTTCCTCTACTGAAAGAGAGAGATAACAAATAAAAGTGTAGTCTGCACAAAATGTATTTTATTGTAGGCTATTTATTTTATCCGTCTTGTCCAGAATCAAATTAGTTTTACATTTAGTTGTCAACGTAATAAGTGTCGCAGAGAGAAAAAAAATAATAATAATGTAGGCCAGTTTGTACAAAAATGTAAAAATAGCATGTTTTTATTTTTTTATTCGTCTTGTTAAAATACTAAATTTGTTTAACCTTTTGCTGTCAACACGGAAAAGTGTCGCAGAGAAAAAAAAAGACATCTGTCATTTAAATTTATATGTAAAATATGAACAAAACCGTTGGCTTAGACATTGCAAAATGAAATCTCTTTTTCATGAAACCAAACAATTTAACTTCCCTGAGAAGAATGTCTCGAGTCAGACTTGCCTGACGTGGGTTTCTTCGCAGTAAACTGACCATTTTGCAGTCGCAGTTGAATAATCCACACTGTGCTATATCCTTATTCTGCTCTGTCACTCATCGACGGGGCTTTAGGCAAAACCCTGCCGTGCCGCCCCCACTTCACTCAAATACGATTTTAAAGATGCATGTGAAAGATTGGATAATTTGTTTATTAACAACAACATTAAAATAAAAGCAAGCACGGGCATGTGCTATTAGCAGTCAGGGCTTCATCTGAACAGACCCGGTCCGGATCGGCACCTCCGAACTCCGATCATCTCATCTGGTGGATCCTCTTCCTCCAGAGAAATACGTTTGTCAGGGTTATTGTAGTTTTGCAATTTTAAATTCGTTTTTATTTTAATATTGCTTTCAATTTTCGCTAAAAATTTAAGTTTCGTTTCTATTTTTATAGAATTTGGTTAATTTTAGTGTAATTTTTATTTTGTGGAGTTTTCTACCCTATACAGGTTAGTTTCGGTTTTAATTTGAGTTTTAGTAATTCAAGTTTAGCAGAACTAACAGAACACTTCCAGAGCACAGACCAAAGACATTTTAATTTAAGCTTATTGACGCAAACCACTAGCTACACTAAATTAAAGCATGCTGATTAGAGAATTATTAATTAGACTATTTTATTTAGTTGCTGTTGGTTTCGTTTAGTTTGAGCTTGTCATTGTTTTTTTATTCTTCTTTCTTTCTTGTCTTAATGCCTTTATTTTTGTCAAATACAGTTCTTGATACAACATATTTTACCGTTTAAACATGTATACAACATATTTTTAAATTCGTTTAACAAGCATTTTAGAAGTAAAAATAAAACATTTCATAGTCGCAAAAAACCTGATGCGGCTCGTTTAGGTGACTTGGTTTGCTTTGCATAAAATAAAATCGTTTACTGTTTTATAGATTACATGAAACCTATATTTGACAAAAATAAAGTAAGTGGCACTGAGAACTAATTTCCACCCGAAGAAAGGCAAAATATCTGCGTGCACCTCAAAGCAAACGCAGACTCTGGACTGTCATATAGGATATGGGTTACACAAAAAACTACCCAAACATTACAAAAAAATGTTTAATAAAATAACCGTGATTTTTAGAGTATATGCACACAATAAAAGCAACTGATGCAAGCTGGTAATCACTTAAGTGGGTCAACGGAGTGATTGCGCGAAATTATCCCTTACCTTTCTCTGATGCCGGATGATCACCCCGCGTTATTACACAAATTAAACACTGCATATGATAAACGCTAAATATTTTAGTATTCCAAGCAAAACACGGTTTTGGGTGTACGTAAGCCTATAATATTACACTTGTGTTATCTCCCCCGCGCTTTCTCTCTCACACACATACATTAGCTATAATCTTACCTTTCAGAAGCGCGTGTCTGGCTTTAAAACTCATCAGACAGCACCAGCAGCAAAAGGAATTCATGTCTGGATAGTTTTATTCGATTTGATGACATTTATGAATGAACATTATAATGTTTTGCATGTAGAGAAGCCTATTGATGACGCGCAGTTGGGGGCGGCATTACTATGAAGCAAAGTTAATTTAGATGTAGAATAACTAAGCAGTGATAACAAATGCCCAAAAGATCAACTACAAATATCTGTCCCTTTGCCCCCCTGACTGTGCTGCCGCCCAGGTTACTGCCTTGTTCGCCTATATGCACGCGCCAACCCTGCTCATCGACAGCCCGCCTGTTCTGTCAGGGTGCCGTTATGCACATGCGCAATAAAATACATGACACAGAAGCACTGGTGCGTGCGTGCAGCGCGTGAGCGAGAAGAGGGAGTAAAAACACACAGATATGCTGTTCTGAAAGGATGTTGGGAACGGGATATTGTTAGATCGCCCACTCACGTTCAAATCACACCAGAGTTACCGACCGCTACCATGTTTTATTCCCGCGTTGCAAGAAATTTGGTCGGATCCCGCGAAAAACAGTGCGGTGATGACCTCAACACCGCGGTCGGCATCTCATTACTGCGGTGAAGCGGTAATCCGGTTATCGTCACAGCCCTAGAACGAACTTAATTATAGTTACATGTTTGCAAATTAAATAAACCAATTAAAAGCCATTTAGGTGGTGTGGCTTTTGTGTTCATGATTAATTTCAACATGCAGTTTAAAGGAGACGTTTACTAGCCTCTGTCTTTAATTAACATTAACGTTTATTTGTGCGCAGCCTACATTACAAACTGGCCTGGTTGAAGTGTAGCCTTAATGTAATTGGTCAAATCGATGTTGTTTTGCGGAAATGAATAGCATTCCCGCTGAAAAACACAGCTATCTAGCGCAAAGATGCTTGGGAACTAACGCGGTCGGAACCAAAGTTTACAGGACTGCGTTCTCTGGAATCCTCTCGAGCGGAGGACTTCTACATTCTGATTGGTTGATGCTGAACCGTGTCATAACTCATTACCATAAAGTTGACCTGATTTCAACGGATTTTTTTAATTCCAAAGTCTCTTTAAGATAAGGTATTCTATAGTCTTTGCTTATACCCTACTTGTGGTCAGTCTCCACAAGATCAACGTGCTTGTTTGCTTTGCGGCTCCTTTAAGTACAAGACAAGCATTCGATCTACGTCAGAGCGTCCACGAATCTTTCTACAGCGTTGCTGGCAGAGCAGCCAGGGCCCATTTGGATGCTCTCGCCGGCGGCGGTGTGAACGCACAGTTAGACTTTGCTAATTACTGGAAACATTCCTTTGACTACTTTGTGATAATGTAGTGGCCTTGAGACTTCCATATAAACTGACCAGTGAAATTAAATACAAAATGATTTAACTATAAACAAAAGATGTCAGATTGAATGTGACACGCACATCCGTGAACTTGACATGGAGGAGAGCTGTTGCAAGAGTGCATGAGGACTATGTTGGGGATTTATCTTATTCCAAGATTGTGCTCTTATAACCCTGGGTTACTCTGGCTCATAAAGCTACTTTTACTTCTAAGCTTGAAGAATTATTTTAAGTAATATTTGAAATAATTCATAACCTCACCTGTGCATCCAGAGCTGCCATCCACAGATGATTTGAAACTAGCTTTCATCTTCCTGCAAGCACAAGTGTGACAGTCAGTAAACATCACGATCTAATAACATGACATTACACTGTATTTTAAGTTGTAATAGTATAATTGGTGTAGTATAAGTATATATAGTATAATATGTAGAAGCATTTAATATTGCGAAATAAGTATAGATATTTTTATAATTTGACAAAATGCATTACAGTAGTATAAAAAAACTTGTTGTGTATTTATTGAACTTGCCTCTTGCATATTTTAAACATAATCGTCGTGTTTTTTGTGGGAAACAGTCATGATTCCTGCCTCAGACCCCGCACATGTCTCTGCACGTGCAGGCCTCTAATCAGCGGCCAATCCTGACGCTTACATTCATTTTACCGAACATCAACTAAACATATCGGTTAAGATATTATTTTTAACAACTTGGGGAAAATATGTCCTTCAGAAAGAACATTAAGACACGATTTTAAAGTAATATAAGTTTATAAATGGATTAACGCTAAACCGCACATTAACCGTGCGATTTTGTGGCCTAAAAAATGATCTTAAAACTGAATCTACAGCCCTAACGTTAATTGATATATTATTGTTAACATTATTGTCATTTTGGTACATCAATCTATACTTTCTGCCAAGTTGCATTCAGTTTATGCTGCTTGTGAAAAGCGCTAACGTACAGAAATACATTGACATGACTTTTTAAGTTACAATATATGTCTAAACAATATGCTAATTAGATAAACAGCACAATATTATATGGATAACGATGAAAAAACGTACTTTCCCCTTGTCCATGTCGTCTGCTGCTCGCGTTGTGTGGAGCATCTCTGGAGATCTTCTCTGAGGCGCGCGCAGGTGTGGAGGGGGAGGGGTCAGTCGTGGTGGGGACGCCAGATCTCCGCTTCTGTGTAACTCTCCTCAGAATCATCATGCGCTGCTCTAGATAGAGTTTTACCCGACTTTCCTTTTTGTTTTTTTGGTGCGATTTTGTTTTCTTTGCAAATCGGTGTATCAGCATATTTGTTCTAATAAAAAAAATGCATTTTCTGCTCAAAGTGAGATGACTCACCTGTTTTGTTTTTTTTCAAGTAAAAAATGACAGAACGTTGATATTAAAATACATGTATAGCCTATTATATTTTACATTAAAAAAAAAAACATATGAATGAATGGATCCAATGTAGAACTCAGTTTTTATGATATTCATAAAAAGTAACTTTTACTAGCCCTTGAAAGGATCAGACCTGATATTAGTTTACCCTCTGTGAGGAGATAGAATAAATAAAATAGGACTGAAACAAGTGAGGCCTGTCTTCAGTGAAACCAAACGGGGCGGATGAAGCCTCTATTGAGGCCTTGTTCTCAGATGGTTTCTTGCATTTGAACTAATAATTGACTGGACTATTTCTAGACTGAGGTGTCATGAACCTGCTTGTTTAGACACAACACAAGCAGCAGCTTGGAGCTAACATTAAATGACTTTCATGAATATCTTATTAAAACGTGAACTGTTGTTGGATTCTTGGAAGAGATTGAAATTAAGGGAGTGAAACAGAAAGTGTGTCAGAGCTGTTGTTCTTGTCGATGTCCTTACAAATGGTGTATATTACAGTTTTTTTAACAATAATTTTTGCACTAATAACAGAACCTTCCTGTCATTTTTTCAAAACTCTAAACACTAAACTCAAAACAATCATTGTTTGTAACACAGGCTGTCCAATGTTCAAAACGTTTCATATTGCGTTCATATCTTTAAAGAAGCCTTGCATTTGGTTCAAAATACTAATTATTATGAAATATCATAGGAACATTACTTTAGATCACCCACACACAATATACCCATATATTCACTGTTTAGTTGTTAGTACAATCATGAGATATATTTGTTCAAAACACATGATGCCGGTTTCATTATTGTTCTACACATTCATGCATCATTGTAATAGACTAGAGAGAAAAGTACAGACACTGGAATCATTAATCAAAATGTGAAAATTATTGATAAAATAATAAACACAACAGGGTAAAAAAAAAAAAAGCTAAATTAAAAAAAAAAAGTTAAGAAAAAAAAACTAAGCTTCAAGAGTAATGCAAACCGTTACATTTCATTTCTAGCAGTTTGTATCAGTTGAATAGTTTAGATTATTATAATGAAAGGAATAGACACTCAGTTCAGATGTAATGCGGTGAGCTGTATTCAGAAAATAATAAATACTTTGATGTTACGTTATTTTGCACCGGTGGTTTTAGTTCAGTGAACAAAAGATCTTTGGTTCATGTGTATTGTATCCAAGCATTTGGAAAAAGTGTTGTGTTTTGAAAATTTGCATTTTGATCTTCAGTTGTGAATTATTGTGTCTAGAGTTTTGAAAAATGACATGAAGGTTCTGTTATTAGTGCAAAAATGATTGTAAAAAACTGTAATGCTAAAGCTTCCATCCTGTGATGAGCACTATGGCCTTTATCTGCTCCTCGTGTGACTCTGTGAACTGAGGGCATACACTATCACATGTCTGCATGAGCAATGAGGGGGCGTTAGCAATCAATCATCAGCCCTCTACTTCACTAGCAGCACTAACATCTTGATGCTGGACCAGCAGATTTTTATTTAAAAAATCTGTTAGTCTCTCAGTCTGGACTGTTCACATCCTTTAGCATCATAATAATAATAATAATAATAATTTGTTACATTTATATAGCGCTTTTCTAGACACTCAAAGCGCTTTACATAGTAAGGGGGCTATCTCCTCATCCACCACCAATGTGCAGCATCCACCTGGATGATGATGATGCGACGGCAGCCATAGTGCGCCAGAACGCCCACCACACACCAGCTTACTGGTGGAGAGGAGACAGAGTGATGAAGCCAATCAGTGTATGGGGATGATTAGGAGGCCATGATGGTCAGAGGTCAGTGGGCTAGTTTGGCCAGGACACCGGGGTAACACCTCTACTCTTTATCGAAGGACATCCTGGGATTTTGAATGACCACAGAGAGTCAGGACCTCGGTTTAACATCTCATCCGAAGGACGGATCATAAAGAAACATGTAGTGTATCTGGCCCCATTCTCCCACAATCAGCTCTCTCCATTAGTTCGTGCTAAAGCAGTATTGCTCACTCTCTGTTATCTCATGGTATCACTAGCCCATGGAGTATTGGAAGACCACTGATAAACTCTGAGATATGGGCTGAGGGGATAATGTGCTGCTCTGTTAGCTTAGGGTTAGCTTTAAAAATAATAAAGTTCTGAAACATTTACATTAAAATAGTGTGTTTAGCAGTTCACCTTTAAGGCTTTGAGAGCAAGGAGCTTTGTAGGATGTCTGTTGTTATCTAATACCACAATATTTGTGCAAGGAATTGCAAAAACAGATTACCACAATCTGTTGAATTCCAACTGTATGTAGTGAAATATTAAAAACATAATCCAGAAGCGTTTAAATAACGGCAGCTGCCAATTACAGGTACAAAGATTGATAGTATCAGGGCCTGATGATTTTTAAGCATTATATTGTTTTTCAAGTTTATAAGTGATCTGGAGAGTAAACTCTTTGAATTTAGTTTGATGTATGCTGAAAGACTCAGCCACACAAGTATCCCAGAGAGGATTTTTTTTTTTTTTTACTGATCATGAGTTAATAATATTATAATTAAAGAATAATTAAATATTAGAATGGTTATAATAATGTTCAATCATTTGATGTCTTATGATGTAACACAACAAATAATTTTGCTTAGTCAAAATTAATTTTCTGTTTGTGGCTCAGTGTATCCAGAATTTTCATTCAGGTGCATCAACAGTAAATTTACTTATTTATGTTTATTTTATAAAGTAATAAAGAATGATAAGTAAATACTATAATAATACATTGAATACATGTTAAATAATTTTTTTTCGATTTATTATTGTCCAATAGTTGGCACTAGAGAGTGGGGACAAAGAGACACACTTTTCCAGAACAATGTTACTCATGGGGACTGCAATATTCTGTGTGACCGCCAGGGGCGCATTGATACACAGTCACACATATTTTTGTCTTGAAAACAGTCCTTATGAGGACTTTTTTCAAAAAAGAAAAACACACAGGGCGTGTCCTAACACTGTTTGGGAGGAGCCTGTGGGGCTTTGCCCGTGGGGACCTCATTTTAGGTCCCCACGGTGACACGAGTCCCCACGAGTCTGTGTGTATTCAGGTTGAAGTCCTCACCAGGATAGAAAAACAAGAACACACACCACACCACACACACACACACACAACACACACACACACACACCACACACACACACACACACCACACATCCCCCAACTCATAAACGTGTTAGTAACGGACACAGAGCTGTTGTGTGATTGTGATGATGATGAAATAACGTTAGCTGAGGAGTAAATACAGCAGCGCTCCGCACAGCGTCACACACAGTTCTGATCATCTTTCTCTAGATATGTGTCCATAAGCACAGAGCAGCGAGTATGCGTGTGTGTGTGTCTGTCCGTCTGTAGTGTGTGTGTGTGTGTGTGTGAGTAAGTTTTAAATTAAGAAGTGTCAGCAGACTCACATGCGTAGCCTCGCCGGTGAGCAGAGACAGCGGAAATGATGCAACTGACGGAAACACCGGAAACAGGCGAGCGTCTCTTTCCATAATAAAAGCCCCGCATGTGGTAACCTTAAGTGAATGTTTCGTCAGATTTTAATTTTTAAAGAAAACTTAAAGTCGAAGGTTTTTCATCTAACCATTGAAATTATGAAAATTAAATAAAAATAAACTGTTATAATTCTAAACGGCAACGGTAAACTATTTTTCTATTTTTATTTTATTGTAAATCTATGAAAATTTTAATAATCACAGCCTAGGCCCTAGGGCATTATTTCTTAATAATCACTATTACAATTCATGGGAAGATGCAAAAGTCTAATGTTTAAACATACTTAATAGAAGCAGAAAAATAAGTATATGTATCTGTAAAATGTGTACATTTGGCCATTTTATGTTATCATTTGTTAATTTTTGTATCATTTAGCAAAAAAAAATATTATTTGGTAATTTTGTTTATCATCTGGTACTTTTTGGATCATTTGGTAAATTTCTTTTTAATTTGGTCATTTTTTTATAATTTCGTAATTTTATTTGGTATTTTTATTATAATTTGGTCATTTTTTTATAATTTCTTAATTTTATTTGGTATTTTTTTATAATATGGTAATTTTATTTGGTATTTTATTTTATAATTTTGTCATTTTTTTATAATTTCGTAATTTTATTTGATGATTTTTTAATAATATGGTAATTCTATTTGGTATTTTTTCTATAATTTGGTCATTTTTGTATAATTTCTTAATTTTATTTGTTTTTTTTCTATAATTTGGTCAATTTTTTAATAAATTTTCTTAATTTTATTTTTTTTTTTTTTTAAATATTGGTAATTTTTATTTTTTTTTAATTTTATAATTTGGTAATTTTTTTTTAATTTTTTAATTTTAATTTAAAAATTTTTATAAAATGGTTAATTTTAAAAAATTTTTTTTAAAAAAACATTTTTATTTTTTTTTTTTAAATAAATTTGGTATTTTTTTAAAATTAATTAAAATTTTAAATTTTTATTTTTTTTAAAAAAAAATTTTATTTTATTTTAAAAAAATAAAGGAAAAAATTTATTTGGAAATTTAAAATTTATAAAAAATTTTTTTCCAAAATTTTTAATAAAAGGAAATTTTTTCCTTCCCAATAATAAAAATTAAAAAAAAAAAAGTTTTAAATGTTTAAAAACATTTAATTAGAAGCGAAAAATAATTTTGTATTTAAAAATGTTTAATTTGGCCAAATTTTTATTTAAACCAAAGTTAAAATTTTTTGTAAAATCATTTAGCAAAAAAAAATTTTATTTGGTCATTTTTTAACATTTAAACTTTTTTTAAATAAATTTGGTAAAAATTTTTAAAAAATTTTTTTTTAATATTAATTTTAATTTTAATTTTTTTTTAATTTTTTTAAATTTTTTTTTATAAAAAATTTTTAAATAAATTTTTTTAATTTGGAAATTTTTTTTTTAAATTTATTTGGTTTTTTTTAAAATTTGGTAATTTTTATAATTATAATTTGGTAAATTTTTTATTTTTTAATTTTTTTTATAATTTTCAAAAATTTTAATTTAAATTTTTAATTTAATAAATTTGGTCATTTTTGTAAAAATTTCGAATTTTATTTGGTATTATTTTTTATATTTTCCATTTTTTTATAATTTTAATTTTATTTGAATTTTTTTTTAATAATAAGGTAATTTTTTTTATTTTTTTTAATTTTAATTTTTAAAATTTCTTAATTTTTAATTTGGAAATTTTTTTTAATAATTATGGAAATTTTATTTATTTTTAAATTTTAATAAAATTGGTAAATTTTTTATAATTTTTTTTAATTTTAAAAATTTTAAATTTTTTTTAAAATTTGGTAAATTTTAATTTTTTAATTTTTATTTTTAAATAATTTTAAATTTTTTTTTTTAATTTAATTTTTTTAAATTTTTTATATTAATGGTTTAAATTTTATTTTGGTAAATTTTTTTTAAATTTTTAAATTTTATTTTTTTAATTTTTTTTTAATAAATTATTAATTTTATTTGTTTTTTTTTATAAAATTTGGTAAATTTTATTTGGTAATTTTTTTTTAATTTTTCGAATTTTATTTGGAAATTTTTATTTAATTTTTAATTTTTTTAAATTTTTTTGGTTATTTTAATTTTTTTTTAATTTTTTCAATTTTGTATAATTTTAAATTTTTAAATTTGTTTTTTAAAATAAAGGGCATTTTTTTGGTAATTTTAATTTTATAATTGGCAAATTTTGTAAATTTGCTTTTATTTGGATAAATTTTGAAAAAAGGTAATTTTATTTGGTATTTTTTGTTAATTTCCCTAATTTTAGGATTTTTCTTAATTGGATTTTTCCTTCTTGAAATTATGAAAATTTAAATTTCACACCCTAAACCATTTTTTTCTGAATAACCTGTTACCTTTTGGGAAGAGGCAAAAGCCAATTTTTTAAAAATTTAAAAAAAAAAAAAATTTTTTTTAAAATGTTTGTTCGTTTTATTTGGCTTAATTGAAATTAAAATTAACCAACGTTAAACTATTTTATTTCCTGTTGTAATTTTATGGCCCTTGATTTTGAACGAATTTGAACCTCCGGGTTTCCCTGCTGAGGGAAAATTTAGTTGGATTTTTTCAAATTTCCCGGTTTCATTAAATCCTATTTAACCAGCTTTTTCCTCCGAAAAACATTAAATGGCTTTTGGTAAAACCAACCGGGGAATTTTGCCGGAAATATTTCCATCTTCAAAAGGAAATTAAAATAAAAAAAAAACATTTTTTTTTCAAAGTTTGTATTGGGTAACCAAGGATTATAAGGGCCTTAAATTGTCCCCAAAGGTTAAATCTTACTAAAGTTAAATTAAACGGGAACCTTTTTAATTTCCTTTGGATTTTTTGGTTGGATTTTGGTTTATTTCAAGAATAAATGCGGAACGGTGTTTAACCCTGGTGCAAAATTTGAAATAAGGGGTTTAACAATATGTTCCCCGGTTTCCTTTAAAACAAGATATTTGCATTTTATAAAACACCTCCCGGAAACCTTAAAGGGGTGCATTTAAGATAAAACCATGCCACGGGGGAAATTTTAAGATCTCAAGAGGCAAGATATTTCAGTTAGACGCTCCCACGTTTTCCTTAAAGGATAACATTATTACCAAAACAATTCCTTTAAAACCAAAAACCTTTGCTGCGTACCTTGGGTCAGCGGGCCGGAAAAGGAAAATGACGCAAACGCCTTAAGGAGTCCCGGCAGGAAAGGAATTTAAAACAAAGTTGGAAATTCCAAACTAACCCCTGTGGCGGGCTTTCCGGCTTTGGGGTCCCTCTGGTTGGAACTTGGGCCTCTTCTTTCCAACGAATACAATGCCGGTTCGGGCGGTAACCCGGGCAAAACGAAGCGGGCCGGCTAAAAATCCCGTTCCCCAATTTTTCTTTCGGAAAGTAATCGTCCTTTAAACTTAAATCCGATCCTCCCGGTATACCAGGCCTGGCCTCGGACCGTTTCCGCGCCGGGTTTTTACAGTATTTAACCGTCCCTTCTTTTTTTCGGGGTTCCCCATGTTAAAAATCCTCAGGCCCTACCAAAGAAAAAAAATACAGCTTAACGAACTGGGGCCCGTTGTTTCTTCAGGAAGTGTTTTGAGAAGTTCCACCAAAACAATTCCGGTTCTTACCCCAACAAAAACCGGGAATTAACAGCGATGTTTGTCACCCTTGCACCGGCTCTCCTATAAAATAAAACACCTAGTGGAAAAGCCGTTCGGGAAAGTTCCATTTAAACACCAAACCGAACTTTAAAAACCAAAGGTTGAAAGAACCTTCAACAACCTTTCCCCAAGAAGCATTGGAAGGGCAAAACAACATCACCCCTTTAAAGGGGAGGGTTTCCCCAGCCCACTTGAACTTCCCGCCCCGCCTTCCTACCACAGCTCCAACCACCTTTTATGCCCGGTTAGGCCTTGATCACCGACAACGAGAGGCCGGCCTCAGAGAAGGAGGTAGTCCCTACCTTTTGGTTGCGGAGAACCACCTTTAAACTAACATCCGAAAGCCAAGGGCCCGGTGGGGATTACCAGGCCGGGCCAAACCCATCCCTTTCCAAGCCCTTAGCCGGGGGGTTTTTAAGTTTTTCAATCCCCTCTCCTGGTCTTGGTTCCCTCATGCTTAAAAAATCCCTTCCTTTTTCCCAACCAAAGGAAAAACCCAAAATCACATGCTTGAACGACTGGAGGCCCGTTGCTCTGACCCCCATCTTCAGCAAGTGTTTTGAGAAGCTCATCAGAGACTACATCTGCTCTGTGCTGCCTGCTTCACTGGACCCACTACAATTTGCATACCGCAGTAACCGTTCCACAGACGATGCTATTGCCTTCACCCTGCACACTGCTCTCTCCCACCTGGAAAATAAGAACACCTATGTGAGGATGCTGTTCGTGGATTATAGTTCGGCATTTAACACCATAGTGCCTGCCACACTGGTTGCGAAGCTCCAGACTCTAGGACTGAACAGATCTCTGTGCAGCTGGATCCTGGACTTCCTGACAGGCAGAAGTCAGGTGGTCAGAATGGGCAACAACACATCATCTCCCCTGATCCTCAACACTGGTGCACCGCAGGGTTGCGTCCTCAGCCCACTCCTGTACTCCCTGTACACACACGACTGTACAGCTACACACAGCTCCAACGTCATCGTCAAATTTGCTGATGACACAACGGTGATAGGCCTGATCACCGACAACGATGAGACGGCCTACAGAGAGGAGGTGAGTACCCTGACTAAATGGTGTCAGGAGAACCACCTCTCACTCAACATCGACAAGACCAAGGAGCTGGTGGTGGATTACAGGAGACAGAGCAGAGAACACACACCCATCACCATCGACAAGACACCTGTGGAGCGGGTGAGCAGCTTTAAGTTCCTCGGCGTTCACATCACCGAGGATCTCACATGGTCTGCTCACACAGATGCAGTGCTGAAGAAGGCACATCAGCGTCTCTTCTTCCTGAGACGGCTGAGGAAGTTTGGAACGAGCCCCAGAATCCTCAGGTCCTTCTACACCTGCACTGTGGAGAGCATCCTGACCGGCTGTATCACCGCCTGGTTTGGAAACAGCACCGCTGGCAACCGCAGGGCTCTGCAAAGGGTCGTGCGAACTGCCCGCCACATTGTTGGAGGTGAGCTTCCCTCCCTCCAGGACATCTACACCAGGCGGTGTACAAGGAAAGCCCGGAGGATTATCAAAGACTCCAGCCACCCGTCCCACAGACTGCTCTCTCTGCTGCCCTCAGGGCGACGTTTCCGCAGCATCCGATCCCGCACTAGCCGACTGAGGGACAGCTTTTTCCCTCAGGCTATCAGGCTAATGAACAGTCACAAATAACTCACCTACATCACACTCCCACTCACACAACATGCCATGCACTGCACTTTAACACAGTTCAACTGGACTACACGCACACACTGCACTAACACAACCTATCTGCTATCACTGGACACCATACAATGCACATCCACGACACTGCATATGAATAATCTGTTGCACCTTTGCACATCTATCTGCTGCTCAACCAATCTGCTGTTAATTTATAATCTGTTGCACCTTCACATTATTACTATGTATAGACCACATTATGTATAGATACTGTACATAATGTAGATGTGCCCATACGGTGTATAATGTGTCGTTGATAATTAAGTATGTCTTTATAGTACACTAAGCGTACTGAGTATATGTATGTGTATTTTGCACATTGTCTTCTGTACAGTCTGTAAATATGTACTGTCCATATGTAAATTGTTGTTGTTTTTTTTGCACTGTCTGGAGCACTGTAAATGCTCCAGTGCAGTTTTTTTGCACTGTCTGTCCATATGTAAATTGCTGTTGTTTTTTTGCACTGTCTGTCCATAGGTAAATTGTTTGTTGTTTTTTTGCACTGTCCATATGTAAATTGTCTGTTGTTTTTCTGCACTGTCTGGAGCACGCTCATAAGAATTTCACTCACCAAGGCACTTGTGCTGTGGTGATGTGACAATAAAAGTGATTTGATTTGATTTGATTTGAACTGCAGAAGCAGGTTGTGATGAGTGACAGAGCTTTCCTTTTTTCTTTTTTGTATTATGCTTATCCTATCATTTTAAATGACAGACTGTGTCGAATTTATTTATTTTTCTCTGCTGCACTTTTCACTGTGTTAACAGCAAGATGTTAAATTAATTTAGTGTTTTGACAAGACTTATAAAATATATATTAGGCTAAACCTACATGTTTTTCCTATTGTGCTGTAGGCTGAATGTTAGCCTAAACGAATTATATCCTGACAAAACGAATAAAAATAAGGATCACAATTTTTGTATAACTTTTTTCCTCTCTGTGAAACTTTATTCCGTGTTGGCAGCAAAATGTTATTGACATTTTTCAGTCAATAAATACAAAACTCTTGACAAGACAAGACAAAATAAATACAATTTTGTGCAGACTAAACTTTTATTTGTTAGCCTTTCATCAGAAATGTGAAGAAACAGTGAATATATCGCTGGAGCAGGTGGGTGCGGAATAAAACCTCAAACAGTCCCGCGCAGACCTCTACATCACAGATCAAATTTCATTTATCACGTGAAGAGAGATGACTGACAAGAAGAGTGAGGTGACACAGACAAGAAGAGTGAGGAGACAGACAAGAAGAGTGAGGTGACACAGACAAGAAGAGTGAGGTGACACTGACAAGAAGAGTGAGGAGACAGACAAGAAGAGTGAGGTGACACAGACAAGAAGAGTGAGGTGACACAGACAAGAAGAGTGAGGTGACACTGACAAGAAGAGTGAGGAGACAGACAAGAAGAGTGAGGTGACACAGACAAGAAGAGTGAGGTGACACAGACAAGAAGAGTGAGGTGACACAGACAAGAAGAGTGAGGTGACACTGACAAGAAGAGTGAGGAGACAGACAAGAAGAGTGAGGTGACACAGACAAGAAGAGTGAGGTGACACTGACAAGAAGAGTGAGGAGACACAGGCAAGAAGAGTGAGGTGACACTGACAAGAAGAGTGAGGTGACACTGACAAGAAGAGTGAGGTGACACTGACAAGAAGAGTGAGGTGACACAGACAAGAAGAGTGAGGACACACAGACAAGAAGAGTGAGGTGACACTGACAAGAAGAGTGAGGTGACACAGACAAGAAGAGTGAGGACACACAGACAAGAAGAGTGAGGTGACAGACAAGAAGAGTGAGGTGACACAGACGAGAAGAGTGAGATGACACAGACGAGAAGAGTGAGGTGACACAGACAAGAAGAGTGAGGTGACACAGACAAGAAGAGTGAGGTGACACAGACCAGAAGAGTGAGGAGACACAGACAAGAAGATTGAGGTGACACAAACAAGAAGAGTGAGGAGACACAGACAAGAAGAGTGAGGAGACACAGACAAGAAGAGTGAGGAGACAGACAAGAAGAGTGAGGTGACACAGACAAGAAGAGTGAGGTGACACAGACAAGAAGAGTGAGGTGACACAGACAAGAAGAGTGAGGAGACACAGACAAGAAGAGTGAGGTAACACAGACAAGAAGAGTGAGGACACACAGACAAGAAGATTGAGGTGACACAGACAAGAAGAGTGAGGAGACACAGACAAGAAGAGGGAGGTGACACAGACAAGACGCGTGAGGAGACACAGACAAGAAGAGTGAGGTAACACAGACAAGAAGAGTGAGGTGACACAGACAAGAAGAGTGAGGTGACACAGACAAGAAGAGTGAGGTGACACAGACAAGAAGAGTGAGGTGACACAGACAAGAAGAGTGAGGTGACACAGACAAGAAGAGTGAGGAGACACAGACAAGAAGAGTGAGGTGACACTGACAAGAAGATTGATGTGACACAGACAAGAAGAGTGAGGTAACACTGACAAGAAGAGTGAGGTAACACTGACAAGAAGAGTGAGGTGACACAGACAAGAAGAGTGAGGTGACACTGACAAGAAGAGTGAGGTGACACTGACAAGAAGAGTGAGGTGACACTGACAAGAAGAGTGAGGAGACACAGACAAGAAGAGTGAGGAGACACAGACAAGAAGAGTGAGGTGACACAGACAAGAAGAGTGAGGTGACACAGACAAAAAGAGTGAGGTGACACAGACAAGAAGAGTGAGGTGACAGATGAGACGATGCGGAAGAGTTTCAAAACCAAATGTAAAAGCGCCCGTTTTAAGCCTGTTGACTTCTGAGTCTGACATTAATCTAGGTCAAGGAGAAAACTCACCGAGATCTACCAAGTGAAAAGTAAATAAATTATAAAATGCATATTAAATAAATAATTAAAAAGGCTTGTTGTGATGTATCTTTATGTTGCATTAATTTAATAATGATAAATAAAATAGTGTTTTATTATTATTCACGTCGCTGTATTGAACTATATACTGAGCTGTATTCAAGCAGAAATATGATGTTATAGAGATCGAGAGCACATACACGGTTCGTTTGCGCATCATTTATAACGGACATAACGCGCGCCTAATGCACGATCATGTCACTGTAATCAGCTTTACCTTGATTACAAAACTTGCCCATCCAAACTTGTGTGTACTAGTGTAACACTGGCTTCTTTTATCCAGCGAGAGCAGTAGTTTGTGTATCATGTTCTCATACAGCGGCTTTGAGCCGCCGTTCAGTCTGTATTCACAGCGCCATGAGAACCGTATTTCTCCTCCTAAACACAGAATACGTAGAGAGGTGGTACTGTTATTTATTTATAGTCTATATTTTTTTTTTTACATGACTTAACATGCGGAGTCATAATATTAGTAAATATTATATTGTAGTTTTATCTCTCGCCCCCCTGGTTGAGAAACACTGACCTAAAGCGTGATCGATCTATTAGGCATCCCTGCTCTAAGTGATGTAAAAAAAACAAACAAAAAAAAACATTCGTTTCTCATTTATTTGGTTCCACAGTATTTGCTGATTTTTATTTTAAACACTGCTTGACGCCGAATTGCTGCTGATATTAAAGTCAAAGTAAAACGCGCACGGCGCTTACACGACGATTAACCGGTGGGAAAATTTCCTCACCGTCACAACCCTAGTCCTCGGTGGTACGGACTACACTGCCTCTTTTTTTTTCATGTAAACATATAAATAGCCGCAAAAAATATATCAAACACTACTGCCTTTTCGTTTTCTTCAAAATATAAAACAACTCTCTTTTCGTTTTCAAACATAACTTTTAATAAATAAATAATTAATGAAACAACTTTTCAGTGCTCAGTCAAAACAATATTATTTGGAAGAAATAATAGATTCATGAGACCAAAAATTGCCTGTTAGATTTACCCAAAATTAGTTTTACCTCATGTTTAACCCCTAGACACCCGAGCCAGCGGCAGATGTCAGAAGGACTAGCCGCGATGAGGCTGCTCTCTGGCGGATACATGAGCACGGAGCGCCCGGTGATTACGTAGAGCTCACGCTTCCGAAATCAGCCAAGCACATTTTCAAATTGGCGCTATATTTATAAATAAACCACAGATTTGAGTTTTAAACAACTACATTCTCGCCTGAAATACTCTTAGAACGGCATTTCATGACACAATAACAGTAATATTTTAAACTTTTAAGGTTTAATATAATTTAAACGGATGAGTTATAAAAAAAATTCAGTTGTCATGAAGGGCAAAATTAGCTATATAGATCAAAATTATTATATATTTTTTTTGCTGTAAAGTTGGGCATTTTAACATGGGGAGTCTATGGGACTTACGCTCTCTTGCAGCCGGCCTCCTCCAGTCGCTGAATTGGTTTGTCACTTCCGTGTTGGCTTCACGAGAGAGCGGGAGGTTGCCGCTTGGTAAGGATATAGCTGGGGACTACTTTCAGGCGCTGCGGAATATCATTGCGCCCGTGGCACGGCAGCAAAGCTCCTTGATTATTACGCCGGAGTGAGAGTATAGTTCCTAGCCACATCGGTCTAGAAAATCACAACTTTTAATTTTCCGTTGGTTTTAATACACGATGTAACAACAGAAGAGTCAAGCTTTAAATAGGAAAAAATATGGAAACTCTGGTCATTTTTGAGCGAGATGCAAATATGATCTATGACAAGCAAGCTAGCACCAGACCCGGAGATCGACTGCATGGGTCGACTCTTTAACAGTCTTAAAATGAGCCCATTCCCGTCCAAAAAAAGGGGAGTGTTCCTTTAAACCACCTCTGTGCAACCGAGGGAATATCTTAATTTACTGTAACAGTTTTTGAGAGTCCCAGAGGTCTGGAAACACACGTAAAGCATGTATGTGTTAATAACCAGAGTATTTCCAGTAAAGCCACAGCAGAATGTAATAATAATCTGATCGTGAGCTCAGATTCGACACGCGCAACAATCAAGACACAGACAGACACTCTTTCTCAAAGCATGGCTTTATTGCGGATGGTATACATCAGTGCACTCCTCGTCTATTTGGATGCCGCCTGCTTCTTGGCGATGGTCCTCATCCCCTTCTTGTTGTGTTTCTTGGCAAAGCGCATGTTCTTCATGAACTTTGGGTCCACCTGAAACATAACACACGCACGTGTTAAACTCACATCACAGCAGAACCAGAGCACTGAACACATGGAGAAGGGCTTGGAGGAGACGGAGAACCATCACACACAGATTAGTCCTTGCTAGAGCATAATCCACACAGACACGGCTTAAGCCTAAATGTGTGTGTGTGAGCCGTTTCAGGTGAAAAACGTGCACGGATTGATCTTAAAACACACTTTGTTTTGTTGATGTTGCGCGTGCTGAAACTCCTCCACGTGAACGCGATCGCGCTTCTGATTTGGGAATAGCAAAAACGCATCATAGACAAAAGTTTGGGGTCCGCCCTTCACTATCTCTGATTGGTTTAGACCACGATATGAGCCTAATGTGTGTCTGTTGTTGAAGCACAGGGAGACTCAGAGTCACAGATACTTTTTTTCTTTTCTCGAACGGCTGCGCCCTCAGATTTGTTTTAGTCGCCCCCTTGAGAAATTAGGTCGCACTCTAGAGCCCTGTCTTATCACCGCTCCATTAGCATAATTTCATCAGTCGGTCAATTCTGTTTTTGCCTCAAATACTGACATGCATTCATATTTAAATACTAATAATAACTGCTCATGCTATATCTACATGTAGCATCATTGTTTGTATCGTGATTAATATGGCAGATGTTGTTTTAGGCCCTGCGTGCACGTGTAGAAATTAGTACAAATGTATTGCAATATCCCTACTGCAGAATAATATACCTGTGAAATATTAAACATATAGCTACTACTGCCATAGGAATAATAATATAACATTACTGTTACTTTGTTTGGCTTCCCCGGTGCGAGTGTAGTGTCTAAATTACACTTCATTATTCTAAATTACACTTCATTATTCATCCAAAGCATGAATGCATAACAGTACATCACATTAAAACATGCATCGAGTCCCCCTTCAAACCTCAAGTCACCAGCTTTCTTCTTTAAGTTTGCACACTAATAGTGAACTCTTAAAGTGCACCACATAGATGAATTTAACTTTAAAATGTACTACATTTTATTCCTCGGGGGGGGGTTAAAAGAGGGTCGAGTCACCTCTAAAGTTCAAGCACAAGTCAAATCACTGGCTTTTCACGCTCAAGTTTTCCTAACGACACGCTATAAAAGCTATCTCCTTTTTAATCAGAGGTTTTTTCCTAACTAGCCACGACATCACATAATAACACACCAACTATAATGACAGCAGATAACCTCAGGTGATTATTACGTGCTTTATTTAAAGTTAAACGTGTCTAATATGAGTTTAAATAGATTGCGTGACCTCATAGCCGTACTGAAAGCAAGAATAGATAGTTTACATCCAAATGGCTCGTCGCGTGTAGTTAAGGACATGGTGGTAGAATACTTTTACGGATGCTGCACACTGGTGGTGGTTGAGGAGATAACTAGTAGTGGCAGGGATAACTAACATGTGCTTAGGTGTGCTCATTCTCAATCATTACTCCATTAATGTCTAATCAGAGAGAGACGGGATCAGCTCAGCTCAAGTCAGTTCTATCACATTAGGTGTAGTTTGTGCTGCTCAGATCAAGTCAGACAAGATCAGGAGGAAGAACTCTTACCCCTTTGAGAGACTCATAGCGATCAGACCGCGGCTTCTTGATGCCGTTTCTGTGCGCCTTACGAGCTGCACACACACAGAGAGAGAGAATATACATTAATCTTGAAACACACAGAGAGAGAGAGACTGAATCCCGCAGACACTTAGACACACACACACAGAAAGAGAGAGAGAGACACACAGAAAGAGCCTGAATCCCAGACACTTACACACACACACACACAGAGAGAGACTGAATCCCAGACACTTACACAGAGAGAGACACACACACACACACACAGAGAGAGAGACACACACACAGAGAGAGACACACTGAATCCCGCAGACACACACACACACACACACAGAGAGAGAGAGAGAGACACACACACACACAGAGAAAGAGAGACACACACAGAGAGAGACACACACACACACAGAGAGAAACTGAATCCCACACACACACACACAGAGAGAGACACACACACACACACACAGAGAGACACACACACACACACACAGAGAGAGAGAGACACACAGAGAGAGACTGAATCCCAGACACTTACACACACACACAGAGAGAGACTGAATCCCAGACACTTACACAGAGAGAGACACACACACACACAGAGAGAGAGACACACACACACAGAGAGAGACACACTGAATCCCGCAGACACACACACACATACACACACAGAGAGAGAGAGAGACACACACAGAGAGAGAGAGAGACACACACACACAGAGAAAGAGAGACACACAGAGAGAGAGAGACACACACACAGAGAAAGAGAGACACACAGAGAGAGAGAGACACACACACAGAGAAAGAGAGACACACAGAGAGAGAGAGAGACACACACACACACACACACACACAGAGAGAAACTGAATCCCACACACACACACACAGAGAGAGAGACACACACACAGAGAGAGAGACACACACACACACACACAGAGAGACACACACACAGAGAGAGAGACACACACACAGAGAGAGAGACACACACACACACACACACACAGAGAGAGACACACACACACACACACAGAGAGAGAGAGACACACACTGAATCCCGCACACTTACACTGGTTGTGTGAGGTGTGGTTCTTCGACTTGGCCATTTCTGATCGCGGTCTGTTAACGGAACAGAAGAGGAGCGTTACGTTCAGAAAACAGATGTAAACACAACAGATCCACACGGTCACTACAGACTGTTTCCGAGCACAGCACCAGTTTAGTGTGCGTCTGGAACTAAACCCAAACTTGTGAAGCACATCTGAGCGCCATGCTAGCAGCTAACTCACAACAGACGCTCCTGTTTCACTATTTACTACACGATCCGCGCGCGCTCGGCCGCAATACCGCTCGCGCGCCGCCTGCTAACACTCACTCAACACAGCACTGAACTCATGATTCAGTAACACTTTCCAGCTCTGGAGGATTGATGCGGATTTCATTCATACAGAGACCGACTCAGTACCTACCACACAAGCGCACGACAACCGGAAGAGAGAGAGACAGCAAGGCGTTGTGGGAGATAAGAGTCCCCTTCGCCGGATGTGACGTACGACAAAACGCGACGCATTCACAAAATGTAAACAAAACTACAGCATTAAACTACTATAAAATAGGTAAGCATGAATCGGGGAAGTGCGCATGAAATATTATTTAAATATCTGAAAAACACAAGAACAATATATAGAATCTAGTTTTTTATGTTTTATTTATTTATCCAAATACATGCACACGTCACGCTCCAGACCAGTAGATGGCGGTAATGCACATTTTCCGTTGGTTTGTCAAACCGCCATAAGACACCAGAAGAAGAAGAATGTAAACAAACACAGCCCGCCATAAAACACCAGAAGAAGAAGAATGTAAACAAACGCAGCCCGCCATAAAACCAAAAGAAGACACGTAAACAAACACAGTTTTAGAAACATAAATGTGTTATTAAAGCAAGTAGCCGTGGTTTACAGTGAATTTATAACATCTAAGGGATGAAGCGGAGTGTCTACAACCCCCTGAGCTGTTATAAATTCACCGTATACCACGGCTTCACATGGGTTATATCTTTTATACAACGGTTATTCCATATACAAAGTAATTTGGTTCCACAAAATAATAAAGTGTAATGATATTAATAAAACAGTATTCATCCACCAAACAATGTAGTTCCTCGGAAACAGTTGTGATTTGAGCAACACACAGACTTAAATAAAGGTGTAGTTTGTAGTGTATTTTACAACAGCTTTGAATACGGCTCAACCAATCAGAATCAAGGACCGGAACTATCCGTCACTTTTAATTCTTAATAAGTGTAGCTTTTTTTAAACTGGGTCCAGGTCCGGTACTTAAGTGTGTGCTGCCATATTAGTGTAAAACAAAACAACAATGTGTTATGATTTCCCATAAGTAACAATAACAGTAGTAACTGTGCTACCGTATTTGGAAAGTGTTTACTATGGTAATGCAAGGCTGACAGAGGAATATGATTTTGGGAAAGCTTAAAGGAAATTAAATTCATGGTTACAGATAGAGAGATTGCTAAAGCGGAGGGTATTTCTAGAATAACGTACCGCGTTCTCTCTTTATATGTAGATAAATATATATGCGCAGACATTGATAGAATGCTATTTGACTTTCTGTGGGAGAAATTATGTCACAAAGTCTGTTGTTATGAATACAGTTGAAGTCAAACGTTAACATATGCCTTGCTGAATCGGCAAAATGCTCATTGTTTGACCAAAATAAGAGGAATCATTCAAAATGCATGTTATTGTTTATTTAGTACTGACCTGAATGAGATATTTCACATAAAAGATGTTTACATATAATAGTTGAATTGCGTTCTTCTTAATACTGTGTTATTAGCTGAATGATCCACAGCTGTGTGTGTTCGTTTAGTGATAGTTTAGTGAAACCAGGCATTGAATTTGAAGATCAGGGTCAATTTGACTTATTTTGTATTCTGGGAAACATGTAACTAACTTCTGTAGCCTCTGAAGTGCAGTACTAAATAAAAACATGATATGATATTTAGGCAAAAAAAATGTTTTGTACACATCTCCATTGTGTTCAAAAGTTTTCACACCCCGGCTCTTAATGCATGGTTTCTCCTTCTGGAGCATCAGTGAGCGTATCAATCTTCTGTAATAGTTGCCTATGAGTCCCTCAGTTGTCCTCGGGGTGAAAAGATGGATCTCAAAATCATACAGTCATTGTTGGAAAGGGTTCAAATAAACAAAAATGCTGGAAAACCAAATTATTAGTGTGAGCTGAAGGATTCACAGACAGTTTAACTGTTCAGGACAAACAAGGGACTCATGAACAACTATCACTAAACTAATAAACACACAGCTGTGGATCGTTCAGCCAACAACTTTTGAACAGGGACTTTTTATAAATTAGTTTAATTTTCTCTTGTGGACTATATTTAAACATCTTTTATGTGAAATATCTTATTCAGGTCAGTACCAATAACATGCATTTTGTATGATCCCTCTTATTTTGGTCAAATATGAAACATTTTGCCGATTGAGGAAATGTAACATCAATTGTAAATATGAATTTAGTCTAGATTTTGCCTGCATAAATAATACTTTTAAGACAAAATGATTAAAGCAGCACTTAACAAACCCTGATTCCTTTTGGAATATTCTTCCAAATATTGTCTTCTCTAAGGTTATTACTTATTAATTACAATATCACTAAAGTGCTTTTGGGGTGGCATGATAATTTATAAACATAACTTTAGTCCTTAAGTATATTTTATTTGGAATAATGGTGATATTCTTTATAAAAATAAAACATTGTTTTTCTCTGATTTGGTCAATAATAATATTGTTCTGGTTTCTCAGTTAATAAATTCTGATGGTTACTTATATTCTTATTCAGAGTTTTTGAACAGATATAATATTCCTGACACTCCTGGAGAGTTCGCCATTGTAATGAACAATTTTCTTGAATTTTGATAAAATTAAAATGAATTTTGTATTGGTTTTCTGGAAAAAGCTAATGGTTATAATGGGAATTGTATTGGTTTTAATGGAAACTATAATGGTGTCTACTGGTATGTGATGGATTATATTGGTGCCATGTTAAATCCTATTGGGAAAATGGCCAAAACACACTACAAAAATGAATTTTATATTGGTTTTCTGGAAAAAGCTAATGGTTATAATGGTACTTTAATGGAAACCATTGGGATTTCTGTGATGGTTTCTATTGGGCTTCTATTGTTTCTAGGGTTAAATCATATCCGGACACTCTTCTTACAGCCCTTGTAACGGCCTCACGGTGTCATTCTCATAATGTTTCCTCATTTTTTAACCTGTAATTTAGTTGCCCCTGCCACTGACTTTTCTATGTTCTTTTACTTGACAATAAAACAGAGACAGTATCTGGATGATGCAGTGCAGCATGTGTCCCGCAGATGTCAGTGGAAGCACACACTGATGTCACTTCATATATAATAATGCATCACACTGAACAGACGTGTTTACAGAGCAGAGATAAGGGCCACTGCCAATAAAGCGTGTTTCGTACCTATATTTATCTGATGATTTGTCTCTGTGAACATACATCCAGATCTAGTTGAATGGCCTTGACTGTGACTCAGTGAGATCTGTCTAAAGGCTTTCTGTCGTCAATGGTTTGAGCTCTGTGAAGATACGACTGTACTCTCATCTCTGCTGCTCTCTCTTCTCCTCTCTCTCTTGCATCTCTCTCTCTCTCTCTCTCTCTCTCTCTCTCTCTCTCTCTCCTCCTCTCTCTCTCTCTCTCTCTCTCTCTCTCTCTCTCTCTCTCTCCTCTCTCTCTCTCTCTCTCCTCTCTCTCTCTCTCTCCTCTCTCTCTCTCTCTCTCTCCTCTCTCTCTCTCTCCTCTCTCTCTCTCTCTCTCTCTCTCTCTCTCTCTCTCTCTCTCTTCTCTCTCTCTCTTCTCTCTCTCTCTCTCTCTCTCTCTCTCTCTCTCTGTCTCTCTCTCTCTCTCTCTCTTCTCTCTCTCTCTCTCTCTCTCTCCCCCCCCCCCTCCTCTCTCCTCTCTCTCTCTCTCTCTCTCTCTCTCTCTCTCTCCCTCTCTCTCTCTCTCTCTCTCTCTCTCTCTCTCTCTCTCTCTCTCTCTCTCTCTCTCTCTCTCTCCTCTCTGTCGAAGCCCAGCCACTCTCTAGTGAAGCTGAAACAATCACACTCGCTGCTATTAACAGCGTCTCTGGCTTGCCTTGCCTTCTAATGATATGCAGGGACTTCAATTGTCTATATTTAGAGCAGTCCTACTAAAAATCCCTCTTTCTGAAAACCTCAGGCTGATCAAACGTGCTTTCACATCAGTCCTGTAGGCCTAAAATCAACCAGAAGATCCATTTATGACAATCTGATTAAACATTTATAAGCTCAAACTCTCTTGAAATATGCACGGACGAATTGTTTGAAATAAGCTCTATAACACACATTTATAATATAGATAGAGATGATATAGATTGAGATGATGGTAATATGAGCTTCTCTCTGGTCCACTGAGGGCTCTGTACAACGCCACAAACATCCTAAAGTCCTCCAGATATCACTCCAGCCGTATGATGAACACTGCACTGGAACAATATTACCGTTTCTCATTATCTGCCCTGCCATGAGACGTGGGTTTGCTGAATTAACCCAGAAACCATGCATGGGTTTGGATATGAATGAAGAGTTGTAAAGCGGGCAGATATGAAGGGTTACACGTTCACATAATAAATTAAAGTGAATTCTGGTTTAAATGTGTTGTGTAAATGTTTTCGTATTGTACATTATGTGTAATGTATGTTTCTAAGGCTGTTATTGAGAATAAGAACCCGTTCTTAATTGACTTTCATGGTTAAATGAAGGTTAATTGAATTAATTAAGTAATACATGTTGATGTGTTTTGGGTGTAAGCATTATTAATTCTCTGTTTGATTCATATTATATTCAGAAACTGTACAAAAGCAGTCAGCAGCGTATGATAGCCTGGTGGTGTAATATTATCATATGCAATGCTGGGTAGTAATTGATTACATGTACAGTAATCTAGATTACGTAATCAGATTACAAAAATTAGGTTATGTTTTAAAATAGTCCGAATCAGGCTAGTAATTTTTGTACTCATTACACGATTACATATAATTTCGTTTTTGGAAGGCTTTTGTTTTCCAAACATATTAAAATGCAAGAATTCATGTTATTTATTTACGTTTAATGCAAGGTTTCCCAAACTTTTTTTTTTGGACCTAATATATTTACTAGGGCATAACTCATTAATTAGCCAGATCCAGACCTGTACGTCATCATACATTTCATACAGCTGACAAATATGATACAGGCCAACAACTCCATAAATGCAGTTATGTGCTAACATTCAAGATATTGGTGCAAAAAAAAGTTATTGTCTCATTCATATCTCATGATAAGCGATATCACTCGAGCACTATCACACGTAATGTCTGAATACAACGAGTACAAATGTGATTATATACAACAGTTCAGTAAATAAGAAATGAATATTGTGTTCTTTAAACTCAATATTTTCTGTTTTTGCTCAATTTTACAGAGACAATATGTGACCCTGGACCACAAAACCAGTCTTAACGGTCATTTTTTAGAAATTGAGATTTATGCATCATCTGAAAGCTGAATAAATAATATTTCCATTGATGTATGGTTTGGACAATATTTGAAAATCTGGAATCTGAGGGTGCAAAAAAATCTAAATATTGAGAAAATAAATGTTTCAAATTAAGTTCTTATCGATGCTAAGTTTTGATATATTTACGGCAATACATTTACAAAAGATCTTCATAAAACATGATCTTAATATCCTAATGATTTTTGGAATAAAAGAAACAACTGATAATTTTGACCCATAAAATGCATTTTTTGGCTATTGCTACAAATATAACTGTGCTGCTTAAAGGGACAGTACACCCAAAAATGATCATTCAGTCATCATTTACTCATCCTTGAGTAGTTTCAAACCTGCATGAATGTGTTTGTTCTGCTGAACACAAAGGAAGATATTCTGAGGAAAGTTTGTAATCAGGCTGTTTTGGGTTCCATTGACTTTCATAGTAGGAAAAATACTGCTCTGTTTCCCTCATTCTTCAGAATATCTTCCTTTGTGTTCAGAACAAACACATTCTTACAGGTTTGAATCTACCTGAGCGTGAGTAAATGATGACTGAATTATCCTTTTTGGATGTACTGTCCCTTTAAGACTGCTTTTGTGCTCCAGGATCACATATTTGGCTCCAAACTGGTGAAATTCACCAAAAGGCAAAGACTTAGGGGCACTATATGTAATAATCACAGAATATAACAATCAAATGTAAAAAAAAAAAAAGTCTCAAGTCTGTAGTCATGTGTTTGCTGGAAGCACACGTCCACAGCAACACTCGAGGCTCTGTCTGCACATCTGACTTCTGTTAGAGAGATGAAATTGCGAGCCGGCTCATGTTACAGAACATGTCTAGAGGGGGTTTGGGAAAGCAGGCCCTCCGTGGCAGAGGTAGCGGTTAGCCGGGGACATTTGGATGTCATTATGTTCTGTAATCAGTGCCTTCAGCTTCCTCTTTCTTCTGAAACCAAAGCCTGGTTAAAGCAGCACCTCGGCGGTGCGCTTGGGTTTAGCTCATGCCGTGCTCAGAGGGCTTTTCTGCCACAAACACGCATGCAGCATGGCCCTTGACATTCTCCATCCTCCGACTCTCATGCAGCGCGGCAGACGTGTTTTATGCACCAGGCGTTGAGTATTAGAGGACTGTTCAATGGCACACAGTGCTGCATGCTGATAGAGGCGCTCTGAATCCAGCTCTCGCTCCGCTCGCGGGCCAATCACAATGCAGGACAAGGTCGGGGAGGGAGGAATACCACTGATGCTTTCATGAGAGCATGCGCTCTGATTGGCCGAGAGGCAGAATGAATGAAGACAGCAGATACTCTGAAAGAAACAGCTGTATGGGACACAGATCCCCAGCAATGAGCGACCTAGTTAAGCCACTGATTGCATTCTACTGTATGATTGTGTAAGAAAAGATATTCCTGCATTGCGACACAAGTGGAAAGTAGCGCACGTTTAGTCTCTTTAAAGTGCAACACTTGACTGTTCCCTAGTAGACAAGAAATACATTTATTTCATATTAGTATACTAACACTATTATCTTACTGATGAGACTTATTGATATATAAATTAAAATGTATTTGGAGTACTACTTGTACACAATGCACATTACTTAATATTAAGCCTGAAATGTGTTTTTTAATGCCACTATTGAAGATCGTATGATTTCTGAATAATATCAGTCTTTAAATGCAAGATATTTAAAGTGTACCTGAAGACAATACAAATATATTCAGCACTTCCACACAATTAAAGTGCATTAAGCACAAAATTAGCTGTTCCAGACATAAACCAGTTTGTATACCAAACATACAATTGCAGGGTAGTTTTATTAAGCACATAAATATGTAAATGTATTTATAATTTGCATGTAATAATTGGTAACACTTTACAATAAGGTTCATTAGTTAACAGCATTAGTAAACATGAACTAAAAATGAACAATACTTATTCAGCGTTTATTAATCATTAGTTAATGATAATTACAGCATGCTTTATTAAAATCACAAGTTGTGTTTGTTTACATTAGTTAATGTACTGTTGACTAACATGAATAAACAACTGTATTTTCATTAATACAATGCATGTATTGTTCATGTTAGTTAACTAATGTTAATAAATGACATCTTATTGTAAAGTGTTACGTATTTAAAATACTTTTTAGGTTATTTGTTTTTCACTATAAGGTTATCGTGCCTGTACAAAAGCAGCAGACGTGGCCATGGGAGACATTCAAGTCAATCAGTAGAGAAATTAAGTTATGTAAGTTGCGGCTGATGACTCATGTTCTTTGTCACAAACACAGGCATAGTATTTTTAACCCAGCTTTATTGAGCAATCCCTGCACCACTCCCAGTCACAGCTCACAGCCGCTGACCTGCTTTTCCTCTGATAAGAACCGAAACACCCGCATACAGTGTGTGTTCACGTTCACAGCTCTACGGATTAGGGGTTGCACCGACTAATCGACTAGTGGACTTCAGTGCTCTGCATGACGCTTTAAGCATGAAGTCGACTAGTCGCTGGTCCTATAGAGGGCGCTATTGGATAATAAATCCACATTTACGCTCCGTTTCCAAACAGTTAAATTACAAACTAATTCATACTCTGAATGCGCTCCACAAGACATGTGTGATTATATTACTGGAAGCTGGAAATTAAATGCATGTTTTAAACAGCTTAATGTACAGGTAAGTTAATCACGTTCTAATCTAATGCACTGCTGCACTGTAACGCACACACATAGCTACAGACAGTAGCGAGTACATCACGCGCAGATCACACACACATAGCTACAGACAGTAGCGCGTACAATACATCACACACTGTGTACTTAAATACACACACACACACACATACATATATATATATATATATATATACACACACACACACACACACACACACACACACACACAGTACTGTGCAAATCGTATGCCACTAATATTTTCAGCAGCTAAAAGGGGTTTTAAGTCAGTTATTTCTATCGTTTACTGTAGTGTGTAAGTAGGAAATATCATTTAAAATTTCCTAACATTAATTTTGCCATTAATTGTAATAATCCAGTGCGATTTTGGTGCTCCACACAGAGATGTGATCTGATCATCATCCAGTCTATCTGGAATGACATGAAGAAGCTGAGACTAAATCCAGAAGACACTTTAAGAAACCTTCCTGCAAAGTTTTGCACATATTTTAAATTTGTCAGAACATACGGCTACATTTGAAGGGCAAAAAGTGGGAAACAATGCATTTTGCCCTCATGATGGTGTAGTTACGTGATCACCAGCAGGGGCTGACGGGACCGTCCTAACTAATCAAACCTTTACTCATTGGTAAATATTGATAAAGTCAGTTGGTGCTCATTTTGGAAATGTTTATTTTCCACCAGTTTTGCACAGACTGTAGTGTACACTGGTCTCGTTTCCCTTTTTGACTGCAGCTTTATCCCTCATTGGCTCTAATCAAATGCACTGCTGTTCTCAGGAAGACAGTCATTACTTGTAGCTATAGTACAGTTATTTCTGACATGTCTTGAAGACCTGAATGGCCTGCTTTACTCACTTCTCATCTGAAAGAGGTCAATGTCTCCCACTCGGCTCATGCATTCATGCCCGTACAATTCCTACAGGCTTTAATCACAACACATGATAAATACGCCTGGGAAATCTTCGCTTATTTATGAGTGCGATTGCTGCTATAATGCTCGGTGGTTCCTGATGGGTCTCTGATCCATTTAAAACAGGTCACGGCATGCCAATGTTTCTTGAGCTTCACATGATGTTAGTGAACTTTTTGGCACAAATTCACAAATCATGACTGTTTTCCACCCTCATTCTGCATTTCCGCCAATGTTACAGTGTGGAAGTACAGAAAACGTCATTTTGGCAGCTCGTTCAAAACATGTTTGGTCAGTTTTTCATTTCAGTTTGAATTGTAATACACTGAGTTAAGCTAAATTAAAATGTGAAATTTTGCCTTGGCAACTGGCTGAATTAAAAAAAAGTATCCGTTTTTATTTTAATTCAGTAAAAATTTAATTTAGTTTTTGTTTTTGTTTTAGTTAGCTGTAATAATGCTCTTCGTTTACATAGTTACTTGAACATAATTTTAACAAAAACATTACAGCTACAAAAAAAAATAGAAAAGATTTACATAGAAAACAATCTAAATATTCAACAATGCAATATGTAAGCTATGTGATTTTACATCAAAATTCAACATTAACAACATAAAACAGCAACTGCAAATCCACGTTTGCCAGATCCCAGCTGTTTCTACCAATTGCAGTGATGCATTTGCTGTTATTTTCTGTAAAACCACAGCTCAGATTGCTAGTTTTACGTACAGTTCAACATTGACGATGCCATTCAGTGTTTTACACACTCTCTGGAGACTCACATATGTATTAAATCTCATGCATCATGACTCCTTTACAATGAAATTCGTTTTTGAAAGATGTCTATGTGAGGTATTTGTGAGAGACTCATAAATGCAAAAGTGCATTCGGTGTGACTGAAGTGTATTTGATGGATTGCAGATCTCGAGGAAGTGTTCGCCAGCTCTGTTGTAACACCTTGTAATCTGCCTCGTTATCGGCATCCTGATGGAAACAGAGCAACACAACTGACTGACATGCACTTGATTTCATTAGAGTTTAACATGTTGCTAATGACATGCATACACATACACAAAAATGTACCATTTTTAAATCTTATCGCATTCTGTCTGCTTATCAGTTTCCTTCTGAGAGTCATTCGGGGACTATTTTATTTCAAAACAGCTTCTGCTTGTAAGATAAATTTACTTGTATAGCACATTTATATTCAGAAACAACATAGTCATTTTCACTTTCCCTGCCAACAACACTTATTAAAAATAATAAGTCTTACTCAGAACAGGACAATACAATCATGTTTAATATGATTCAGGTCGGCTTGGCGGTGCATTGCTCAGCGCAGAAAAATCCCTACAGTTCATACGTATATGAGCGATTCTGTCCACTCGAGAAAGATGAAGAATAGGGAAGAATGGCTTGTTGAGGGATTTACGTATGATATCATAGTAAAACTGAAAGCTGGTAATCCCCGTAATCTTCCCAGAGCCAACATGACATACATGGAATCGGGTTTTCTTGAGTCCTTCGGTCATTCTTACAGTGCGGCTGTGAAACTGGCTCATCGTGTTGTTGTTTTGAGTGTGAGTGCTTGATGCAAATACTCTGGCTGCACTGTCAAGAGGAAAAATGTCCTCAGCATCTGCCCACTTGAGCTGGATCGCTCGGGCTGGTGTCTGAGGAGAGGATCTCTGGCCGGGATGACTCCAAATTACAGGGTTTAGGCCTGTCCTTCCCTTCACACAGCAGACGCCGCCCACGACAGCTCTAAAAACAGCTGCTTTCCTTACCGAGAGAACGGGATTTTACCATATGTGACCACAAAACCAGTCATAACGGTCAATTTTTCCAAATTGAGATTCATGCATCATCTGAAAGCTGAATAAATAAGATTTCCATTGATGTATGGGGTTTGGACAATATTTGTAAATCTGGAATCTGAGGGTGCAAAAAAATCTAAATATTGAGAAAATCATATTTAAATTTGTTCAAATTAAGTTCTTAGCAATGCATATTACCAATAAAAAATATGTTTTGATATATTTATAGTAGTAAATTTACTAAATATCTTCATGGAACATGATCTTAATATCCTAATGATTTTTGGCATGAAAGAAAAATTGATAATTTTGTCTACAAATATTGTTACAAATATACCTGTGCTGCTTATGACTGCTGCAGTGCCACATATAGGCTTGAGAGGAGGTGAAGCAAGTTCACACGCTGTTTGGTGACGTTCAGAATCTAGTGGCGTTTTTTTACAGCAATGCCTGGTTTCTGTACGCAGATGCTTTCAGAGGAACCAAAACTCAAAAGAGGACGTCTAAAGGTTTTCTAACAAGGAATGAAAGGTAGTCAATGGTTTGTGTTTTCAACCCTATTTGACTCGATTTCTTCCATGGAGCACAAAAAGCAGAGTGAAAGTGGCCTGCATGAGGTTATGAGACTCATGAGAACTAATGCTTTTGGCATCACTGACATCAAACATGCTGCAATATGCGCTAAAGTGAGGAACAAAATAGCTCCTCACGCATCTTTATGACTTCATATTAGGGAACTAAAAATCTCCTTTTGTGTTCCACCGAAGATAGAATAAATAAAAACTGAATAAACAAGGTCAGAATTGTCATTGGGGGTGTATTGTTCAGTTAAATGAGAAGAAAAATAATGACACAAAGCAACGATATCACTGGAATCACGATAAATGTTTCAGCTGATGAGCGATAAAAACACTGGCAGCCAATCAGAATCCACTTTTGAGATCTCGAGCATTTAAAGTGACAGACGACAAAACTGCAACAGGTTTATAATTAACAGCACATTGATGTCGTTATAGTTATCGTTCTTGGTCCGAACGGGCCTAAATAGCCTCAGTTTTCAAGAGATGCTTAGAAGAAGTATTGCATTGTCATGCATAACTGGAGAACTGCGACTGAACACCCATTATATTACCTGGAATTGATATAATAGAAGAGCTCATCATTTACTGATAATAATTATGCATCACTGTAAAATGGGCTTTCCATTGTGGAAGTGACCAGAGGAAGTAGAGCTCAACCTCTCAGCGTTTCACAAGACAAAACACCACTAACTAACCCTTTTATAATAACACATAATGAAGCCATTTTCACATCAAAACACAAGCTAATCTGGCAAATGTGGATCATTATGGTGGATCAATGCAGATAAGCTGTAATGCTCTGAGTTCATTTGTTTCTTCCTCTTTTAGTGTGTAGTGGTCGAGTATATATCTACACTGTGTGTTTCACATGAGCAGCAGTGCAATGGTTTTCTTACTTACTAATTGTGTCTGGGAACCAGTTCTCTCTATTAACTAGTTGCATGCATAAGTTAGCATGCTGGCTGTTTATTAGTACTCATAAAGCAGATATTGACATCTAGTACAAACAATCTCAAACATACAATTAGGTTTTGTTATCTGAAAAAAAAGTAGCAAAATAAAATAAAAAAATCTTACAATTATACACATTTCCTGTCAATGTGGCAAAAAAAACAAACATCTTGTTTTGCATTTGATTTAAGATGATTTTTCTTGGCCCATTGGCAGATTGGCAAAACTAACCAATTTTTCTCTTAAGTAATTTTCCTAGTCAATAATGCATGTCGATTCAAGAATGTTTAGATATTTTATACTCAACACTGAGTAAAAAAATCATATTTTGCATTGAAGGGCTGGTTTCTTCTTCGCCTGCTGATGGTGCAGATGCTCATAATGTATCGGAGTCTGAAATATCCAGATCTGAGGTGAGCCTGGTTTCTTAGTGCCCAGCTGTTCCAATATTTTTACCAATTTCTCACCAAAAATTTTTTTACCAAAAAAAGCATGTTGCAATATATTGAAGGTATTGCATATAGACGACAGGACACTTGTGGGATGTTATCAGCATGTAGTGGTTTCCTATTGCATGTCAGCATCATCTAGCAGTAACGTCTGAAGCACGTCTGAAGGTCATCACGATAAATAAAGCCAAACCATGAATCTAATGTGTTCCTGTGGCTCAGTGGTAGAGCATTGCGTTAGCAGCGCAAAAGGTTGTCAGTTCGATTCCCAGGGAACACACATACTGAAAAATGTATAGCCTGAATGCACTGTAAGTTGCTTTGGATAAAAGCGTCTGCTAAATGCATAAATGTAAATGTAAATATATATAAATGTAATGTGTGCTTTAAAGGAACCAGCCTAAACTTCTGTCATCCTCATTCAAGCCCGCATGACCTTCTGTTGAATGTGGAAGAAGACGTTAGAAGACTGTGCCAGCGGCTCTTCTCCATTGAAGAGAGACTGAAAACTGACTCAGAATTGTGAGTGAATCGTTGAGTTTTGTGAACCAGATCAACTGACCTGACCTGAAATCTGCTGAATGACTATACAGGACTATATAACACCATTTAAGAGACATTGATGGTGCTTTTTCAAAGCCTCAGTCATGCTAAACCAGTGGAAAACGAGTCTTCACATTTTGAACCCCACAGAAGAATTAAACGTATTGTTTGACAAAGAATAATGAAAGCTCAGGGCCGTACTGTTACAGCAGCATATGGCGCATGTTTATTTGATCATAAAGCATTTTGGACTCACGGCGACAGGACGCCCAGCTCGAGTACCTGGTGGACTGTATTCTAGACCCCTTACTCCTGGAGGAGTTCCATCGGAATTGCCCCAATTGTCCCGCACCCAGAGGCCGGTTTTATCCCCGTCGTCATGTTAGGGCATCACCACAGTCACTGCAGTCATCAGCACCCACGTTCACAAGATCACTATCACCTGCATCTAATCAAGCTCCACTATATCTGCACACTCTCCACACTCCCTCCTCGTCCGGTCTACCGTTCACATACCTGAACCAAGCCAGACCTCGGTTTACTTACCTGTGTGTTTCCTTATCTCAGACGCTCCAGTTTCTCCACCTCTCCTGTTGTCCAGCACTCCCCGGATTCATGCAAGAGATCACAGTTACAGTCACTGCAAGCTAAGCTATCTGGACCTTGTCACTTTGTGCTTCACTCACCTCTCGTCACCTCCTGGTTACTCCTCAGTCTCATTCAATAAATACCCTTGTGTTATCACTTACCTCTGTGTCTCATAGCCTGAGTCGTGACACATCCACACTTGGTTTTCCTTACTGTAAAAAAATGTTTTGTAAGCTAAATCTATTTCAGTATTTGTGCTTCAAAATATCACATTTGCTTCAATGTGGTGCTTTTTTTTGGTAAATACTTGTGAAATGTACTAGTGATTTTTGAGTGAGAACATACAGTAGTTAATCCTCCTGCATCTGTGTAGACTGAGATGATTCTGGTTCATGAATGAATGGCTCTTTTGAATCATATCAGTCAGAGAATGCCTCAATGGCGTGTTTTCTCTAGCGATGCTGCATTAGCATCTCTGTTTGGGTGGAGGGATGAGTCCTGCCACAGCACACTTAGTCATGCAGCACTGCAATGAAGCCACTGAGCCCCAGAAATCATTCAGAGAGACACGGGTTACATTACAGAGAGAGAGAGAGAGACAGAGACAGAGACAGAGAGAGTATCAGCCTGCTGTGAATGGAGCGCTGCAGCAGGGTCACATGACCACTCTGAGCAGATTAACCCGATCCAGATCCAACCGGCTCAGACTCAGATGTGGATTGGTGAACCGCTGGAAAACACTGCTCTGGAGCATGTGTTTGTGTTATATCTGATTCCTGTTCAGGGTAACTCGCCCGAATCTTGCTGTAGAGTCCCGCCCACTTCTGCCATTGACTCAGCTTGGTCCAGTCATAGATGCTAACATTACAGTATTTTCAAATGCTTACATACATTTTCAAAACTTTGCATCTTTTTTTTCAAAGCTTTACACACAAACCCACGAATTTCACACACAACATGCAAAATGCATCACATCACTTGCAAAACGAAGCACTGCATTCAAAATATCACGAGCACATTTCAAAAGCAAACATCTGTCATAAACACCTTTGCCATAATATTATATTTTTGGATATATCATATACATACAGTAATTAAAAACCTAAAGCTCCTCATGTACATTTCTGTTCAAGATTGAAAGTAATTGGAAGAGAGATGTTGAAAAATTCACAGTAAACACGAAAGCAAGATTTAAATCAAACTGTTTTTACTGGAATAATTTGTGGTTGTGAAAAAGGTAGTGCACAGTATGAAAGAGAAGAAATACATCAAACGTAGTTGTGTGAGTTTATTTATTGGTTGGTGTTCATTGAAACACATGTGATGAATAAGTGAGGCTTATTGATTGGTTGTGTTTGGAAAAGGAAATCAAGATACTCCCTGTTAGATTTGTGCGTGTTACATTGTGTGTTGCATTTTGCATGTTTTATGAAAATGAAATCTGAGTTAAAGGCTGAGAATTAGTGTCTGGTTTTGCAGATTTGGTGTGTGCTTCTGTTGTTTGAGTGTCAGGATTCAGAAATAAAGATTTTTTGTGTAAGCTGTTGAAATAAAAAGTAATATAGCAATAATTAACATAACAATGTCTTACAATGGACTTAATTCCCTGACAGTGATAATGTGTTAAAGGGATAGTTCACCCAAAAATTATAATTTATTTTTATCTGCTTACCCCTGCAGGGCTTCCAAGATGTAGGTGACTTTGTTTCTTGAGTCGAACAGAAACGAAGATTTTTAACTCAAAGCGTTGCCGTCTGTCAGTCATATAATGGCAGTAAATGGGACTCACGGCTTTGAGAGTCAAAAAAACAAACACAGACAAAACCAAATTAAACCCTGCGGCTCATGATGATACATTGAGGCAGGGGTGGGGAACGTTGATCCTGGAGGGCCACTCTCCTGCAGAGTTTAGCTCCAGCCCAGAAAAACCCTGGAAATAAATGCCGAATTGCATCCTTAAGACCTTGATTAGTCGGTTGGAGCTAAACTCTGGCCCTCCAGGAGCAACGTTCCCCACCCCTGTATTGAGGTCTTAAGACATGAAACGATCGGTCTGTGCAAGAAACTGAACAGTACTTTTTTACCGCAATGTCCTATTGTCCTGAGCAAATTCACAACAGCCGGCCCGTGACGGTGTAAACAATGCGTGACTTATACGCGCGACAGTTCGCTTCCGCCAGAGCAGGTTGACGCGTCACACGCCGGCTGTTGTGAACGCACTCAGGATATTGTGATGCCTCACTGAGTGCAGTATTCTTCAGAAATGAATGTGAAACAGAATGATCAGAAGAGGAAAGACATGCAAGTTTTCCCTGAAGTTTCAGTCCAGTCCAGTGTTGTTTGTGTTGGTATTGATGTAGATCGAAGAGAGTTCGCCGGGCTCCTGCAGATGTTAGCGGGTGGCTATCACCACCATATGTGGCTGTTGCTCTGACATAGGTCAGGGGGTCAGTGATGATATCCTCCGAGACTCTCACACTCTCAGAGTCAGACCTCAGCCACTCCAGTGATACTCCGGTTCGAACGCACAGGTCATTCAGGTCCGGCCAATCCAACCAAGTCAATTCAAGTCACCTTTATTTATATAGAGCTTTTAACAATGCAAATTGTAACAAAGCAACTGCACAATATCAAAATAGGAAAATAGTGTGTCAATAAAATGACAAGATTTAACACTCAATTTTCAGGCATTTCATTATTGAATTCAGTGATGTCATTGTCCAGCTCAGTTCAGTTTAAATAGTATCTTAGAGAATATACCCGTATGGGTTTTGTTGCTACTGCCAGATTTTAAACATTACCTCCTGTTTCCTCCACTCCTCCTTAATGTCCTGAATCTCCAGACCTGACCATTACAGAAAAGCGTCAATTCTGGCCAGCATGTTTTTAATTGCACTCTTTTATGTCCATGTGAAGGATTTTACACAGATATTAGAACATGAGTGAAGTATAACTCCTTGTTTTAAATACTGGGGTGGGGATGTAAAATCCTCATTGCCCCTCTGATTTAGAGATTTATTATCATAATACGTTTGTTTAACTGTAATGCCACTAGGATAGGGAGGAGGGTTGGGATACTCGCTGTTATTTAAGGTGACTCGGATCTCTTTAGATCTTCTATACTGCCACGGATATGCGAGTTTGTTTTTGCTTACATTTCTGTTTCGCTGGCTGCGAGTCGCTCCTGTCCGCAGAGAGGGCAAGACGGTTTCCCACAGATAACACAACGGCTCGTGGATCCAGTCAGATACTGAAGCCGATGTTAAATATTCAGCATACGATTGCGTCCCCCGGGAACTTCATTAGGTCTCTCGCCGCATACTTCAGGAATTGCAATCCAAAAGGCCTACCATTGTGGCACACACACACACACACACACACACACACATGTTGGGTTTCCATGTTTTATGGGAACTTTCCATAGACGTAATGGTTTTTATACTGTACAAACTGTATATTCTATCCCCTTACACTGCCCCTATCCCTAAACCTAACCATCACAGGAGACATTCTGCAATTTTACATTTTCAAAAAACATCACTTAGTCTGATTTATAAGCTGGTTTCCTCATGGGGACACAAAAAATGTCCCCACACGGACAAGGATTTTGGATATTGCCATCGTTGTGGGGACATTTTGTCCCCATAACGTAGGGTATACCTGAACCACACACACACACACACACACACCACACACACACACACACACACACACACACACACACACACACACACACACACACACACACACACACACACACTATTTACGGGGACTTTCCATTGGTATAATGGTTTTTTATACTGTACAAACTGTATTTTCTCCCTTTACCAGCCCTGCACCTAAACCTATTATTTTTAGATAAAAAACAAACTTTTATAAGCTTTTGAAAGTGTCTTTATGAATCACCTTCATGTTGTAACACCTATATCATACTAATTTGTGTCCTCATAAACCACACACACACCATTTTGGGGTTCAGTATCTTGCTCAAGTGTACTAAAGGTGGAAGAGAGCGATACTCATTTACTCCCCTCTCCTAAAACTCCTGCCAGAGATTGAACCTGCGGCCTTCGGGTTACAAGCCTGACTCTCTAACCATTACACCACAACTGCCCTCAAAGAGAAGTGAGTCAGATTTGAATGACGTAATGAGCTCTGATTAATTAATCATTAATCTGCTATTACCATCAAATAACCCTTCACGTGAGTAACACTTGATCTTAAGCCTGTCTTTAATACTAGCTGCCACTGTTACTAGTGCTCATGGTTAGTGTGTGTAAGTGTAGTGTTTGTGCTCCAGACATTAATGTTTCCTCAAATTAAGACAATTGAGGAGCATCTTAGAGAATCCAAAGAGATTGACCATAACAGCCGAGCACTGTGGTGGAGAGTTTCGGGTAAAAACCCAGTTTTTGTTATTGATTGTCTATAATGTCATTGTCAGTAATCATAGAGAGGAAGTAAAACCAAAGTCAGATCCATCCATGTTAGAAACCACAAAAGCGGTCAGATTCAGCCAATAACAGCTGCTATATAAAGACATCCCTGTGAAACAAGAGTTTGATTAATGAACTAATTAGACATGTGGCATTTCTGAACAGAAGGGACTGTTTTAATCATCTAAAGCTCTCTTCCTTTCCTCTCTGTCTTCTGGCTTCAGAGCAACAACATGGAAACAACTGCTCAATTTGACTTCACGTTATCAGGCCGTTTGGAGGAAGAGATTACGCTTTAATCACCAAGCCAGGCTCATTGGAAAAACATAACTCTGTCTCACATAAACCAGAGATGTTCACTGTAGTTTCCAATTGTAATGAACACCAATAACTTTATTCCTTTGCTCTCAAATCGTCACTACAGGGGAAGATTTTGATTAATAAAGACGTGCAATCAAACAATGTCTTGCACAACACAATGTTATGAGCTCAAATCACTTTGATTTCTGAACAAATACATTTTGCTCCAAGTAATCAGATCCATATATGTGGCATAGTAAACTTGCTCGATAGTGCACCCGGTGCTGTATTACACTTGTGATATGAATCGCTCAGATATAAGTTCCCTCAAACTCCAGTCACGATAAAACAGAGCAAAGACTTAAAAATAATT
>CM049835.1:855513-890513 GCA_027422435.1 Schizopygopsis pylzovi
CATCTGCAATACTGGTGTATATGAAGGCATTTTAACAGCCCTTGATAAACAGAGACAAAGTCCAGGTTCCAGACAGGAGATCACATATTGCATGATGAAATTAAGGACTTGCCCTTTACTCCCCTGTTGTTCTCGCTTGAAGGGATACCCCTGGATTTATGTAGTAAAACCCAGATTTATTCTGCATGCACTCTTATTAAGTGCAAGAAAAAACAGATGAACCTCCACAAATGTCCCAGTGGATAGAAAAACGTATAGAATGGAATACATGACTGCCAAACTGGACATCTTTAAACAAAAGTGGACACCTTTACTATGTATTTGGATGCATTGGAGATTAACTGATCAGTAAGGAAACTGTTGTGTTATTTGACAATGTTTTATGTATTTTCTTTCTTATTTATGTGTATCATTTTGTTTCTTTAAGTCACTGATGTTGTCAAGGAATGTCTAGTTCATTGTTCATAATTTGCTTTAATGTACATAAACAAAGTAAAAAGAATGAATTAATCCTGGTGTCGTCTTCAGTCAGATGAGAGCGGATGAGAGGTTATATCAGAGCAGGAGCGCTTCACAGATGAATATGAATAAATAAAAGAGTATGAACCTGCCCTGTGGCTCTGTAAATAATGGGCTGAGATAGTGGTTGTTGTGCAGCAATCATGTGATTACTGAGAAATATCTTCCTTTTCAACCGTGTGGCGCGGTAGACATTACACACACTGACTCATCTGTGGTCGCTTTAGGGAAGCTGACAAGAACCTGCAGTCGACAGACCTGAGATTGCATTCAGTTTAAGCTGTGAGCAAGAGAAATATGAGCAAGGGTAAGCCTGCATGACATTATTAAAATAACTAATTAATGCTAAGGCCATACAAGAAACGTGAAATTAAAATAACTGAATATATATTAAACTGTAATTGATTTCTGTGACCGAAGTATCATCCAGTTTTCAGTGTCACATGATGTTCAGAAATCATTCTAATATGCTGATTTGCTGCTCATTTCTGATTATCATCACTGTTGAAAACAGTCATGCTGTCCAATAATTTTTTGTGGAAACAGTGATACTTTTCATGATTGACAGATGAATAGAAAGTTCAAAAGAGCAGCATGTATGTCATTCATGTTTCCCCTGTGGTCGTTTGTATTCTTGATGTTTCCGCTGTTCTTTGTTAGATATTATTCGTCACGTATGATCGGCTCACTTCTGTTTCCTCATTTCTGTGCCTCGTGTACTTTTATTATTGGATTAGCCTATTGAATTTATGTTGTGTTTGGATCCAGTTCTACTTCATCTCTGAGTCATCCTGTGATAGAATTGATTAAAAATAGAAATCTTCTGTAACACTGTAAATGTCTTTTGCAGCCCAAGACCGGGTTCCCACTGAAGCTAAGCAGGGTTGAGCTGGTCAGTACCTGGATGGGAGCCTTCTTGGGAAAACAAGGCTGCTGCTGGAAGAGGTGTTAGTGAGACCAGCAGGGGGTGCTCACCCTGTGGTCTGTGTGGGTCATAACGCCCCAGTGTAGTGACGGGGACACTATACTGTCAAAAAGCACTGTCTTTCGGATGAGACATTCAAACCGAGGTCCTGAGTCTCTGTGGTCATTAAAAATCCCATGACACTTCTCATAAAGAGTAACCCCGGTGTCCTGGCCAAAATCCCAACACTGGCCCTTGTCAATCATGGCCTCCTAATAATCCCCATCCACTTGATTGTCTCTTTGACTCTCTCTCCTCTCCACCTGTAGCTGGTGTGTGGTGAGCGCATACACTTGATTGACTCTATGACTCTCTCTCCTCTCCACCTGTAGCTGGTGTGTGGTGAGCGTATACACTTGATTGTCTCTATGACTCTCTCTCCTCTCCACCTGTAGCTGGTGTGTGGTGAGCGCATACACTTGATTGTCTCTATGACTCTCTCCTCTCCACCTGTAGCTGGTGTGTGGTGAGCGCATACACTTGATTGTCTCTATGACTCTCTCTCCTCTCCACCTGTAGCTGGTGTGTGGTGAGCGCATACACTTGATTGTCTCTATGTCTCTCTCTCTGCTCTCCACCTGTAGCTGGTGTGTGGTGAGAGCATACACTTGATTGTCTCTATGTCTCTCTCTCTTCTCCACCTGTAGCTGGTGTGTGGTGAGCGCATACACTTGATTGTCTCTATGACTCTCTCTCCTTTCCACCTGTAGCTGGTGTGTGGTGAGCGCATACACTTGATTGGCTCTATGTCTCTCTCTTCTCTCCACCTGTAGCTGGTGTGTGGTGAGAGCATACACTTGATTGGCTCTATGACTCTCTCTCCTCTCCACCTGTAGCTGGTGTGTGGTGAGCGCATACACTTGATTGGCTCTATGACTCTCTCTCCTCTCCACCTGTAGCTGGTGTGTGGTGAGCGCATACACTTGATTGGCTCTATGACTCTCTCTCCTCTCCACCTGTAGCTGGTGTGTGGTGAGCGCATACACTTGATTGGCTCTATGTCTCTCTCTCCTCTCCACCTGTAGCTGGTGTGTGGTGATCGCGTACACTTGATTGGCTCTATGTAGTAGTAGCCCTTTATTGTCACTAGTCAGTACCAGTGAAATTAGCCATCAACTAATTTCAAACTAATGCATACACTTGATTGGCTCTATGACTCTCTCCCCCCCCCCACATTTCCCCCCGAGCCATCCTCCCTTTCTCCAAAAAACACCACTTAGGGTTTGAGAGTAACTGAAACCTATTGATTTTGCCTGCATTGTCTCATTAGGGTGATGTTTATTACGCTCTGGTTATGTGCAATATGTGCGACTTTCATTTCACATCATCCTATAAAAGCAGCGAGATGGACTTCATACGCTGCTCGATCGATCGCGAGGTAGGATTACATCAGTGTTTTGCTGCTGTAATTGGACATGATGGCTGGCATTCTGTCAGTAAGTGTTAGAAAGCTATTAAATCATTGATGGATGGCAGAATAACGTAACAGTAGATGTGACTGCAGGCCCACACAACACAAAACACTCATCCAAGGACAAGGCGTTCAAGTTGTGTTCTTACAGCGCCAGATATGCCTCAAATAGAGTCTAGATTAGATATGTGTCTGCTTTAGAGTTTGAGAAGTGATATTATCATGAAATAAACGCTCGAGGCCAATCTAAACACAGTTAAGCAGTCAAATGTCTGCAAATGGGAAATATAAACTGGTTAAATTTTTCTCTTATTGCTTTTTAAGTAACTGAAGCACATGTGTCTTCAGAATGTGTTCACATTTATTCCTCTGATGTGATTTGGCTCCTAGTTAAATTAGTTTCATGTCTCTTATAGATAGATCATTGCTGTGATACTATGGTACTCTGAGGAGTCTCTGTCCTTAAACATAGTACAGATGCGGGAAATACTGGGATGTCATAAATGGACAGAAAACAGCTCTTGAATATTAATTAGGTCATAAAAACATGATCTATGTTCTGAATCATTATGTTGACTTCAACCAAAAACATTTACCAAAATGTCATTTTCAACCAAAATATTTACCAAAATGTAATACATTTTAAACAATAATATTTACTACAGTGTAAGTAATTTTCATCCCAAATATACTGAACAAAATTATAAACGCAACACTTTTGCTTTTGCCCCCATTTTTCATGAGCTGAACTCAAAGATCTAAGACTTTTTCTAGGTACACAAAAGGCCTATTTCTCTCAAATATTGTTCACAAATCTGTCTAAATCTGTGTTAGTGAGCACTTCTCCTTTGCCGATATAATCCATCCATCTCACAGGTGTGGCATATCAAGATGCTGCATCCTGCATCCAGCTGCATCCACAGCTGTCCGGGTGGCTGGTCTCAGATGATCTTGGAGGTGAAGATGCTGGATGCGGAGGTCCTGGGCTGGTGTGGTTACACGCAGAACCTAATTTTACCAAGTGCGACATGTTCCTGGATCAACATCTTTGTTGACCCTGGAACAACATTGTTATTAACCAATCAGATTTAAAGTAGTAGTAGTAGTAGTAGTAGTAGTAGCCCTTTATTGTTAAAGAACAAGATTATAAATGTTGTGAAGTTTAGGCTTACAATCAGTGTTTGTTGCTTGTACATCAGTGTCATTCATCTATCATTTCCTCTGATTTTAGGGATTACTCATGTTTAAGGTTAGGTTTAGGTGTAGGGAAATGGTCAAGATTACATTTCTGGATTAAAATGTTGTTCCAGGGTCAACAATATATGTTGTCAGAGAAATGACATTCAGTTCAAGGGCAACAGCTCTGGTGGACATTCCTGCAGTCAGCATGCCAATTGCACGCTCCCTCAAAACTTGCGACATCGGTGGCATTGTGCTGTGTGATAAAACTGCACATTTTAAAGTGGCCGTTTATTGTGGCCAGCCTAAGGCACACCTGTGCAATAATCATGCTGTCTAATCAGTATCTTGATATGACACATCTGTGATGTAGATGGATTATCTCGGCAAAGGAGGAGTGCTCACTAACACAGATTTAGACAGATTTGTGAACAATATTTGGGAGAAATAGGCCTTTTGTGTAAAGTCTTAGATCTTTGAGTTCAGCTCATGAAAGATGGGGGCAAAAGCAAAAGTGTTGCGTTTATAATTTTGTTCAGTATATTTGGGATGAAAATTACTTACACTGTAGTAAATATTATTGTTTAAAATGTATTACATTTTGGTAAATATTTTGGTTGAAAATGACATTTTGGTAAATGATTTTGAAAATAATGAAAAAAAAATTTTTCAGTGTATATTTACCATGATATCATTGTCAACCAAAATATTTATAGTGATATAATTTTCAACCAAAACATTTATCAAAATGTAATTTTCAACCAAAATATTTACCAAAATGTAATTTTCGACCAAAATATTTACCAAAATATAATTTTCAACTAAAATAGTCATCACAATTGAATACATTTTCAACCAAAATAATTACTACAGTGTAAGTAATATCCAATCAAATATTTACCATGATATCACTGTCAACCTAAATATTTACCACAATATATTCTTAACCAAAATATTTACCACAATACAATAATATTCAACCAAAATATTCACTTCAGTTTAAGTAAATGTCAACTAAAATATTTATCGTGATACCAACGTCAAACAAAATATTTACCACAGTATAATTATCAACTAAAATATTTACCATTATGTAATATTTAACCAAACATTTACCACAATATAATTATTAACCAAAACATTTACAAAGATATAATACATTTGCAACCAAAATCTTTACTATGATCTAGGTACTTTTCAACCACAGTAAGAAATGTCATCAGTTAATAATAGTAATAGTAATAATAGTTAATATTAGTAAATATGCCTGAATTAAGAGGTTATTAATTGAAATTAAAGCAAAAGATCACTTTGAATCATTGTCACATATTATCATCCAGCACTTGCTCTGTGGTAAAGCACTAAGGCATTACATTCATAAGAGTATGACGTTGTGTAAAGCTGCTTGAAAGGTAACACATTTGACATATTGAAAACATATTTAGCTTAAATGCAGCATGTGTTCAGTCCTCAGCCTGATTGGCTCGCTTCAGTCCATCAGTAATTGGTCAGAGGTTAGAGAGGTTAGTGACAGCTCTTTATCGGGTGGTCAGCCGTCCTCGTTTCTCAAGCAGCTCATGTATGAAGCCAGTATTTATGCCTTCGGAGCAGCCGCTATAGTTTATTAATGACCTGGGAGAGCCCAGCGTAACCCGACTCCTGGCCTTATTAACTTTAATAGCGTGTGCAATGGCTGCTCTTAGCACACGTCCTGTGCTGTAATTACACACCATTCATGCCATCACCAGAGCACGATAACAAGCTACTATATCTCTCACAACATGCTAAGGTTATTTATTCTGCATCTATAGATAAACGCTTGCTCTGATTGACTGTGTGACTTTTCTGGAGCTGATGTAATGTTTCACGTAGAAGATTTGTTCAATCTATGCCTTTTACCTTAACTTGTAGTGTTTCCAGACTATAACAGAGTAGCGAAATGACTGTTTTAGCTGGCAAATTAAATGATGGATGGATGATAGATGCAATAATTCCTAAAATGTCATTTACTCTTTCATTACAATCCTGTACAACTTTCTTTCTTGTGCACTGCTTTATTTGTGGATGAATGAGGATCGATCGCAGTTTGAAGATGCACACAGATTGTTAGCTTTGAAACAGTTATGAAGTATAATAAATGTAATAATTACAATAAATAAATACATACATTAAATAAAACCAGTATAATATATATATAGGCTATATATACAATACACTGCGAAAGTATTCTTTTTTTCATGTTTTGTTATGTTGCTGCATTATGCTAACTGTTTTAAATCAGTCTACACTCTATACACCATATTGACAAAGCAAAAACTGTATTGTCACAACTTTTTTAATTAACAGTAAAACACTGAAATAAGTACACTGCATAAGTATTCATACCATTAAGCTGAAGCACCTTCACTGCCTCAAGTCTTTTTTTTTTTTTGATGTGACAAGCTTTGCTCTATTCTTCTCCTCACCTTTAATATTAGCTCCATACTCACCTCTCAAACTCTGTCAGATTGGACCCCAAGGCTCTGATATGCATTATCAGCTTTTATTAAGACGTGTGTCTTTCCAAATCACACCCATTCAATTGAATCTGCCACAGGTTACCTTCACTCAAAGTCTAGTAACACCTACAAGCAATATGAATGCTCCTGAGCTAAATTCCTACTGTCCCAGATGACTTATGCAATATGTATATATGTGTGACCCTTGACCACAAAAGCAGTGTTAGGTCACAGGGGTATATTTGTAGCAATAGCCAACAATACATTGTATGGGTAAAACTTATCCATTTTTCTTTTATGCCAAAAATCATTAGATATTAAGATCATGGTCCATGAAAATATTTAGTAAATTTCCTACCGTAAATATATCAAAACTTAATTTTTGATTAATAATATGCATTGCTAAGAACTTAATTTGAACAACTTTAAAGATGATTTTCTCAATATTTATATATTTTTGCATCCTCAGATTCCAGATTTACAAATATTGTCCGATCATAACAAAACTGTCACGGTGCTGCACGGGGATCCAGGAACGAGGAGACGAGGATAGAAACAAACAGGGTATTTAATGTCGAACAGACGGAGGAGGCACAGGAACACAGGTAAGAACATTGACACGCTGACATTAACAATAATCCACAGCAAACATGGGGCAGAACCGACTATATAAAGGGAGACATAACTGGAAACACCTGGGACACAATCAAGACACAGACGAAGACTAATCAACTAATGATGGGGAACAGGAAGAACCATATAAGGGTGAGGAGACAAAGGTAGAGGAAGACAAAGTCTGACATTACCCCCCCCTTCCAATAGGCGCGTCCCGCGCCGTACGACATCGAAAGGGGAGGGAGGGTGGGCACTCTGGAGGCCTCAAGGACCTGGAGACCGGACAGGTGACCTCCAGGGCGGTGCCCGTTCCGGGACCCATGGCGGATCGGGGGACTCAGGCGGCCACGGCGGATCCGGGGACTCAGGCGGCCACGGCGGATCCGGGGACTCAGGCGGCCACGGCGGATCCGGGGACTCAGGCGGCCACGGCGGATCAGGCGGCCACGGAGGGTCTGGGAACTGAGGAGGCCATGGCGGAGCGGGGTGCTCGGGCGGCCATGGCGGATCGGGGAACTCAGGCGGCCATGGAGGGTAGCCCCCCCCCAAAATTTTCTTGGGGAAGCTCCCCATCCCAGGGGGGCGCTCAGGAGCCGTGGAAGGCGAGCTGGACAGGGCCAGCGGAGGGAAAGTTGGGCTGGATGTTGTTCCAGGGTCAACATATATAGGAACAAATATAGGAACACATCTAACTCAGAAAATCAGGACGTGCGTGGTTACACGTGGTCTGCGGTTGTGAGGCCGGTTGTATATATTGCCAAATTCTCTGAAATGCCTTTCGGAGACAGCATTATCGTAGAGAAAGTGACATTCAGTTCACGGGCAACAGCTCTGGTGGACATTCCTGCAGTCTAGCATGCCAAATTGCACGCTCCCTCAAAACTTGCGACATCGGTGGCATTGTGTGTGATAAAACTGCACATTTTAAAGTGGCCTTTTATTTGTTTGGCACAGCTTGCTAAGACTATTTAACAACTTGAATTATATCATACTGTTTAATTTGCATCTGTCAATTAAAATGCCACTAACAAAGTCAGTGTGCAGGGGATAGGAACGTGGGAAAGGACAAACAGGATTAAGCTCAAAACGGAGGAGCACAGAAAATTTAGAACAATTGTCATTAATAATCGAGAGAAAATGGGCAACCTTTGTAAAGTGAGATCTATGAAAATCGGTCAATGAAAAATGGGAAAAACTAATATGGGAAGTGTGAACTATAAGTGAGAGAAAGTTCAGTGTATATTTACCATGATATCATTGTCAACCAAAATATTTAGAGATATATTTTCAACCAAAACATTTATCAAAATGTAATTTTCAACCAAAGTCTTTAAAAATGTAATTTTCGACAAACTCAGCAAATCCTTCGAACTAAAATAGTCATCACAATGAATAGCATTTTCAACCAAATATTACTACAGCTAAGTAGTATCCAATCAAATATTTACCATGATATCACTGTCAACCTAAATATTTACGACAATATATTCTTAACCAAAATATTTACCACAATACAATAATATTCACCAAGGTTTACTTCAGTTTAAGTAAATGTCAACTAAAATATTGACCGTGATACCAACGTCAAACAAAATATTTACCACAGTATAATTATCAACTAAAATATTTACCATTATGTAATATTTAACCAAACATTTACCACAATATGAATTATTAACCAAAACATTTACAAAGATATAATACATTTGAACGAAATCTTTACTATGATCTAGGCACTTTTCAACCACAGTAAGAAATGTCATCAGTTATAATAGTAATAGTAATATAGTTAAATTAGGTAAATATGCCTGAATTAAGAGGTTATTAATGAAATTAAAGCAAAAGATCACTTTGAATCATTGTCACAGTATTATCATCCAGCACTTGCTCTGTGGAGGAACACTAAGGCATTACATTCATAAGAGTATGACGTTGGTGTAAAGCTGCTTGAAGGAACCATTTGACATATTGAAAACATATTTAGCTTAAATGCAGCATGTGACTGGACTGGCCCAGCGAGCCTGATTGGCTCGCTTCAGTCCATCAGTAATTGGTCAGAGGTAGAGAGGTTAGTGACAGCTCTTTGATCGGGTGGTCAGCCGTCCTCGTTTCTCAAGCAGCTCATGTATGAGCCAGTATTTATGCCTTCGGAGCAGCCGCTATAGTTTATTAATGACCTGGGAGAGCCCAGCGTAACCCGACTCCTGGCCTTATTAACTTTGAATAGCGTGTGCAATGGCTGCTCTTAGCACACGTCCTGTGCTGTAATTACCACCATTCATGCCATCCTGGCGCGATAACAAGCTGCTATATCTCTCACAACATGCTAAGGTTATTTATTCTGCATCTATAGATAAACGCTTGCTCTGATTGACTGTGTGACTTTTCTGGAGCTGATGTAATGTTTCACGTAGAAGATTTGTGCAATCTATGCCTTTTACCTTAACTTGTAGTGTTTCCAGACTATAACAGAGTAGCGAAATGACTGTTTTAGCTGGCAACTAAGGATGGATGGTGAGTGCAATCCGAAGGGTGCGAGGTGCAGGCACCGGAGGGCACTGGCGAGGTGCAGGCACCGGAGGGCACTGGCGAGGTGCAGGCACCGGAGGGCACTGGCGAGGTGCAGGCACCGTGGACTGGAGTGCAGGACTGAGGGCACTGGAGGTGCAGGCATGAGGGCTGTCTCGGAGCAGGCACTGGAGGGCGCAGTCTCGGACATAAGGCACATCTAGGTTTTACGTTTGTATTGGAAAGTTGGGCTGGACGGGACCAGCGGAGCTAAGGGTGAGCTGGATGGGACCAGCGTGGGCCCAGGTGAGCTGGACAGGACCAGCGGAGGCTCAGGGAAGCTGGACGGGACCAGCGGAGAAGCATGAGGTGAGCTGGACGGGACCAGCGGAGCTAAGGATGAGCTGGACGGGACCAGCGTGGGCCCAGGTGAGCTGGACGGGACCAGTGGAGGCCCAGATGAGCTGGACGGGACCAGCGGAGGCAATGGTGAGCTGGACGGGACCAGCGGAGGCCCAGGTGAGCTGGACGGGACCAGCGTGGGCCCAGGTGAGCTGGACGGGACCAGCGGAGGCAATGGTGAGCTGGACTGGACCAGCGGAGGCCCAGGTGAGCTGGACGGAACCAGCGTGGGCCAAGGTGAGCTGGACGGGACCAGCGGAGAAGCATGAGGTGAGCTGGACGGGACCAGCGGAGCTAAGGATGAGCTGGACGGGACCAGCGTGGGCCCAGGTGAGCTGGACAGGACCAGCAGGGGCTCTGGAGAGCTGGACGGGACCAGCAGGGGCTCTGGAAGCTCTCGTGGGTGCTCGGGTGGCGCTGACTCTCGTTGGCGCTCGGGTGCCGCTGACTCTCGTTGGCGCTCGGGTGCCGCTGACTCTCGTTGGCGCTCGGGTGCCGCTGACTCTCGTTGGCGCTCTGAAGAGCTGGACGGAACCAGCGGAGGCATCGATGAGCTGGACAGAACCAGCGGAGGCATCGATGAGCACTTACGAGGAGCCGGCACTGGAGGGCACTGGCGAGGTGCAGGCACCGGAGGGCACTGGCGAGGTGCAGGCACCGGAGGGCACTGGCGAGGTGCAGGCACCGGAGGGCACTGGCGAGGTGCAGGCACCGGAGGGCACTGGCGAGGTGCAGGCACCGGAGGGCACTGGCGAGGTGCAGGCACCGGAGGGCACTGGCGAGGTGCAGGCACCGGAGGGCACTGGCGAGGTGCAGGCACCGGAGGGCACTGGCGAGGTGCAGGCACTGGAGGGCACTGGCGAGGTGCAGGCACTGGAGGGCGCTGTCTCGGAGCAGGCACTGGAGGGCGCAGTCTCGGAGCAGGCACTAGAGGGCGCAGTCTCGGAACAGGCACTGGAGGGTGCAGTCTCGGAGCAGGCACTGGAGGGCGCAGTCTCGGCGCAGGCGCTGGACCTGGGCGGCGCTCGGGAAGCGCGGGCTCGCGGCGGCGCTCGGGAATCAGCCGAGACGAAGACGAGCTGGGCGGGACCAGCGAAGAAGAGCTCCGCAGGACCAGCGGAGACGAAGAAGAGCTGAACGGGGCCAGCGGAGACACTCGTGGGCTGGTTTCGACACGGGACCGGTAACTTCCCAGACACCGGTAGATCCCCTCTCTCCAACACAATCCTGTAGTGTCTGGGAGATCCATAGGGCGCTGGTACTTTGCCCCGAGCCGAAATAGATGGAGGATTGCCGCGTCGTGGAGCTCCGTCACCGAAGCCAGCCCGCAGAATTCCCCGGCGAACTCCACAAATGAGAGATCCCGCCGGATAAGGGCGAGAACGCCGGCGGCGAATTCCATCGTCGTTTTAGGGTGGATTATTCTGTCACGGTGCTGCACGGGGATCCAGGAACGAGGAGACGAGGATAGAAACAAACAGGGTATTTAATGTCGAACAGACGGAGGAGGCACAGGAACACAGGTAAGAACATTGACACGCTGACATTAACAATAATCCACAGCAAACATGGGGCAGAACCGACTATATAAAGGGAGACATAACTGGAAACACCTGGGACACAATCAAGACACAGACGAAGACTAATCAACTAATGATGGGGAACAGGAAGAACCATATAAGGGTGAGGAGACAAAGGTAGAGGAAGACAAAGTCTGACAAAAACATACATCAATGGAAATATGATTTATTCAGCTTTCAGATGATGCATACATCGCAATTTTGAAAAATGGACACTTATGACTGGTTTTGTGGTCCATGGTCACACACACATATATATATTGAATTAAAAGTGTAATCTTGCTCATGTAAATTATGTGCATTTAATCAAATCAAGTAGCAACCCAATATAATATTAAACTGACAAAACAGAATAATGAGGAAGAAAATCTAGCTTTTATAGTTTTGTAACAGGTGCAGTTTTTCTGAGGTTAGCTCATAATGAGTTTGTCATAAAATGTATGCAGATGAAACATAACGAGCCGGTTGTCATAAGGACGAATATGTTCAAAAGTGTTTTTGATCAAATTTAATTTAAGTTGGAATAAAGTGCAAGTTAATATGCTGGGCTTTCATTTTTTTCAACCTTGTGCAAAGGTATTTTAGGCTGGTTTAAATGCTTTCTAAATAAGTTTGAAGTTCAGTTTGTGTCACTTTCCTTCATCTTCTGTCATTTCGCTCATTCAGAGCACTCCAGGGAGTTCAGGAATGGTCCAGCGGATGGCCCAAGTTACACCTCATGGTTTCACAAACATCTGAGCCGGAATCTGATACGCCGTCTCTAATTGGCCAGTGTGTTCCTGCGAGGAGAGCCAAGGCCGAGACACAGGAATGCGAGACATGTGACCCAGACACGACTCTGGAGAGCACTTCCGCTGAGATGGGTCCCACGGCCTTGGCTCCACGGCTGCTGCAGTCAGTCCAGCTCGTTAATGCCTCGCCATTGCTTCACCGCTGCGTGTGAACCATCACGCTTTGAGCTCATAGGAATGATTGGTTTCCTGTTGATATCTTCACACTCCTGCAATACAGACGAACAGTTCAAACTCTCCATCGGCATAAGATCTGGTACACATCTTATTCTGGCCAAGACCCGCCCACTTGCTGACTGACACGGAATCATGTTGTTTCTAAGTGCTGTTTCAGGGCAGCTGTTACGACCCTATTCAGGGAACAACCATAGACTGTAAAAGAAAATGGACGTAGTGTCCGTGACGTCACCTATCGGTTTCTGAAGAGGATTTTTGAAGCTCAAAGTGGGCGGAGCCGGCCGTCGCCATCTTGGCAGCACGTCACTCCCGGATAATCGAAAATGGGCTAAAAGGCGGGAGGTGGGTGGAGCTGGTTTCCGAAACCACGCCCACCAAGCGTGACAGTGGTGACGGCAGCGGCAATCCACCTGTCACTCAAGTGGCCACGCCCTTAAGTATGCAGAACTTTAAAGCTTAATATAATTTAAACGGATGAGTAATAAAAAAAACACCCGCCTCACAATTGTCACGAAGGGCAAAATTAGCGATATAGACCAAAATCACTTTTTGCACCAGGCTGTAAACATACTTTTTTCTGCTGTAAAGTTGGGCATTTTAACATGGGGGGGTCTATGGGACTGACTGCCTTTTGGACAAAGCACAAAACTCCCGGTTCTTTCCATGGGAGTTTCTGACTTAGCAACACTTACCAAGGGGGTGGATGAGGAGGAACTCTTGATTAGGAGGTTTGTGTTTAAATCTCAACTCGATGAAGCATCCGCCATCTAGCAGCTTCCACTAAAGACATGCGGTCATGCATGAGTGTGTTATTTTCACCAGTCGGTTTGGATTTGAGTGAATGCTAAGGTCAGCGTTCATCGACTAAAACCTTGCAGGTCTTGGGTTTACATAGCAAGGCTATTCATAGTACGTGACCTTCACAGTGGAAAGACTAGCATGTGAAGGACAGATGAAACGCTTTCACACTGTGAAGGAAGTCTGGCGTCGTGTTTCAGCTCAGACGCTACATAATTAAACACGTCCGAAGGCACGGCATATTCTCACCTCAGTGTTCAGCCGGCTCACACTCTCCAGGCTCTTCAGCAACACTTCATAATAACCATACATTAATAAAGTACTTACAAACTATTATAGTTAATTCACAGTTTATAAACACATTAGACTCTATACCAATAGTGAGTACTTCATTCAATGTCACTTTAATTAACACAATTATTATTGTTTAATTAGCTCAAAAGAGTTAGATAATGCTTTGTTAACAACTTCTTAACCATAAATATTTCTCACTGTATATTAGGTGACAGAAAATAGGAAAATGTCATTAATTAAGTGTTTTAAACCAAGTTTTACTTTTAAAAAACCACCCACATATGCCAACGTGTGTGTGTGTGAAAACTTTTTCAATTTGACGATCAGGGTAAAGGTTACTTATTTGGTCTTCTGGGAAACATGTAACTATCTTCTGTAGCCTCTGAAGGGCAAAATGTACACATCTCCATTGTGTTCAAAAGTTTTCACACCCCGGCTCTTAATGCATGGTTTCTCCTTCTGGAGCATCAGTGAGCGTATCAATCTTCTGTAATAGTTGCCTATGAGTCCCTCAGTTGTCCTCGGTGTGAAAAGATGGATCTCAAAATCATACAGTCATTGTTGGAAAGGGTTCAAATAAACAAAAATGCTGGAAAAACATAATTTTTGTGAGCTGGAGGATTTTTCTGAAGAACAGCAGACAGTTTAACTGTTCAGGACAAACAAGGACTCATGAACAACTATCACTAAACTAATAAACACACAGCTGTGGATCATTCAGCCAACAACACAGTGTTAAAAATCAAGGGTGTGTAAACTTTTGAACTGGGACATTTTTATACATTAAACTATTATTTTCTCTTATGGACTATATTTAAACATCTTTTATGTGAAATATCTTATTCAGGTCAGTACCAATAACATGCATTTTGTATGATCCCTCTTATTTTGGTCAAATAATTAACATTTTGCTTGTTTTGAAAGGGAGATGTAAACTTTTGACCTCAACTGTAGCATCTAATGGTGCTATAAACCCTAAAAAGAATCATAAAGGTGAAGCACGCATGAGTTCTGGGTCCATGTGGTGCATTAGTCTTTGCATGGCTAGCATGAAAACCACGTAACAAACTGAATAAGAACAAAGCTTAACTGATAACTGCATTCCTGACCCTCAGTCAGCTCTCAGATACCAAATACAGACATAACATTGCCATCACACAAATACCAGAATAGAGACACTAGTTTGAAGAATGATTATGATTACGTATTCATTATATACTAGAAGAGGAGTGGGTTGGAAATGTACTAGTACATTATCAAAATCAAAACAAATGGTGCATCACTTCGACTACCAACAGAAGGCATGCACCTGATAAATTGGGTCGCTATGATTTTGCCAAATAAGACATGGATCAAATATATTGTACAAAAATATAGACTTAACCCAATCCCTACCCCTAAACCTAACCCTACCCATTATTTATTCCTAAAATCAGAGGGAAATGATACACTATATTGATACACTATGAACAGGTTTGACTACTTTATTAATTTCCATGAGTACAAATCTTAATGTTTAAGCATATAATGATATTCTAGGGAATCTAATTTTATAGCAACAGTTTGGAATCTTTTCTATTCTAACATGACAGTGTCTCTGTGTATAAGACAAGAATTAAAGAGAAATGATGATTCAGTCAGTGTGGAAGAACTTGACTGGTCTGCAGAAAGCAGCTGAACACCTCTGGTGTGACTTTAAATGAGCCACAAACTCATCACCAAACACCAGTGACTTGTACATTCATTATATGGACAAAAGTACTGGCACCCCTTCTTTAGCAGAGAAAAAGGCACTTCCAAACTGTGGCAACGAAGATGGAAACATAACTCGCACACAGACACACACGTACACACACACACACACACACACACACACACACACACACACACACACACACACACACACACACACACACAATCTATCTCTCTCTCACACACACACACACACACACACAATCTCTCTCTCTCTCACACACACACACACACTCACACACACACACACACACACACACACACACATGTTCTAACCTCAAGAAGCTCTGGTTACACTTTATTTAGATATTTACTTTAGAAATTTTTACTAACAGTAAGTAACTTTGCAACTACATGTCAACTAATGGCGCTTTTCCACTGCATGGTACGGTACGGTTCGGCACGGCTCGGTACGGTACGGTACGGTACGGCTCAGTTCGGGTCGGTTTGCGTTTCCACTGCAGTTTAGTACCGCTATAGAGTGGGCGGGATTATTCGCGCGTCGTTATAATTGCGTCGATATACTGCCGTGACATCATCGTAAACGCGCCACAAAAAAACTCACAACAAAGAAAGGAGACGGAATAGTGTTCTTCATTCTCGACATGTGGATGTTTTTAACAGCAATGGAGAGGTCTATGAGAATGCTTGTGATTTACCCCCAGCAGCAGAGACTGTGGTGCAGTGACACGGGCTGTAGAGGAGGAGAGCAGGGATGTGTTTAACAGCAATGGAGAGGTCTATGAGAATGCTTGTGATTTACCCCCAGCAGCAGAGACTGTGGTAGTGACACGGGCTGTAGAGGAGGAGAGCAGGGATGTGTTTAACAGCAATGGAGAGGTCTATGAGAATGCTTGTGATTTACCCCAGCAGCAGAGACTGTGGTGACAGTGACACGGGCTGTAGATGAGGAGGAGAGGGATGTGTTTAACAGCAATGGAGAGGTCTATGAGAACGCTTGTGATTTACCCCCAGCAGCAGAGACTGTGGTGACAGTGACACGGGCTGTAGAGGAGGAGAGCAGGGATGTGTTTAACAGCAATGGAGAGGTCTATGAGAACGCTTGTGATTTACCCCCAGCAGCAGAGACTGTGGTGACAGTGACACGGGCTGTAGATGAGGAGGAGAGGGATGTGTTTAACAGCAATGGAGAGGTCTATGAGAACGCTTGGGATTTACCCCCAGCAGCAGAGACTGTGGTGACAGTGACACGGGCTGTAGATGAGGAGGAGAGGGATGTGTTTAACAGCAATGGAGAGGTCTATGAGAATGCTTGTGATTTACCCCAGCAGCAGAGACTGTGGTGACAGTGACAAGGGCTGTAGAGGAGGAGAGCAGGGATGTGTTTAACAGCAATGGAGAGGTCTATGAGAATGCTTGTGATTTACCCCCAGCAGCAGAGACTGTGGTGCAGTGACACGGGCTGTAGAGGAGGAGAGCAGGGATGTGTTTAACAGCAATGGAGAGGTCTATGAGAACGCTTGTGATTTACCCCCAGCAGCAGAGACTGTGGTGCAGTGACACGGGCTGTAGATGAGGAGAGCAGGGATGTGTTTAACAGCAATGGAGAGGTCTATGAGAATGCTTGTGATTTACCCCCAGCAGCAGAGACTGTGGTGCAGTGACACGGGTTGTAGATGAGGAGAGCAGCAGGTTCGTGCAGGTGTGCTGCGTTACTTGATTAGTTAACTATTCATGCAGCGTGTTCTGTAAAGTGAATTATCAATAAACTTTTGAATATTTCAAAATTTACAATGTATCCCTTGTTTTTTTATTTATGTAATGGTTTTTATAATCGTGGCATTAATAATTTGTCTTTTTCAAGAGGTTCATTACGTGCTCATACAATAATACATATTTAATATAGTCTGGAGGTACACTTATTCGATCAGATTGTTTTTAATTGAAGCAAAACACAGATACAAAGGTACAAATATAAACAGAAGACATACTCTGAAAATATAGCAAGTTTAAAAGTATATACATAAGGCTTTTTCCTTCGGCGTCGCGCCATCAAGCTCTCACTGGATCCACTCCTCGGCTATCAACGAGAGGAACGTCTGAACTTCCTCAACAGACAACGAAACAGATCATTTGTGGTTGATGCAAAACGGTGCGTTTGTTCAAACAGAAGTTGCGTCCGATCCTTCGCTGGCTGTGCTGATTTAAATCTAGCGGGTCGGGCTGTAGAGGAGGGTCTCGTGTCGCAAGTTCAGTGACGCAGTAATGACGATTCTCTCCGGCCAATCAGTGATCAGCAGAGTTTACACGTCACGTTTTGGTAACGGTACGGATCGCTTGGAACCTCGGCTGAGGTGGTACTAAAAAAGTACCAGGTACCAGGTACAGTACCCAGTGGAAAACCCCCCAAAAGTTTACCGTGCCGTACCATGCAGTGGAAAAGTGCCATAACTCTCAGTAGGGTAGGTTTAGTGTTAGTAGAATAAGTTGACATATACTTGCAAAGTTTTTCATAGTCAGTATGTTGTGGACCCATCAAAATAAAGTGTTAGAAGATATTAAGCAGACAGTCTACTACTGTAATACTCTAATGACTGTTAGTTGACATGTAGTTCCAAAGTTACTTACTGTTAGTAGAATATCAAGTCACCTTTATTTATATAGCACTTTTAACAATACAAATTGTAACAAAGACTGCACAGTATCAAAATAGGCAAATTGTGTCAATAATGTAAAATGACAGGATTTAACACTCAATTATCAGCTGAATGCATTTCATTATTGAATTTAGTAATGGCATTGTCCAGCTCAGTTCAGTTTAAACAATATCTGTGCAATCAAGTCGATGATTTTTCTGGAAATTAAGTGTCCCCAACTGAGCAAGCCAGAGGTGACAGCGGCAAGAAACCAAAACTCCATCGGTGACAGAATGGAGAAAAAACCTTGGGAGAAACCAGGCTCAGTCGGAGGGCCAGTTCCCCTCCGGCCAGACGAATCAGTAGTTTGTTCCAACTGCAGCAAAGTCAGAGTGTAAGTGGTCCACTGGTTCCAGGGGTCTTTCCCCGATGGATGTCTAGGTGACGAGGTCCTCACTGGAGATCTGTCTCTGGGGCTCATCTATGTGTCCTAGACTCCGCTGAGGTTCAGGGCTGTAGAAGTTGTCTCTAGGTGCTGATCCACCATTTATGGCAAAATTTGGTTAAGTCAGTATAATCGCTGATGGTTGGCTTCCTCTGAGGTCCTCCGAAGGGTTGTCATCGTCTCTTCTCAGGTGTTCGGTCATCTCAGATCGTTTAAGGGTTAGATCCAGACTGAAGCTTGTGTAATTCCTAGCTACCACAGGATGTTAACATAGAAACATAGAAACAATAAGACAATTAGCGTAGCAGTTGTTCCATCCAGGAATAACCCTGGATGACATTATCAGTATAACCCAAGCTAAAGCATAATAATGTGCATTTCACGATTTCACACTTACATCTACTAGCACGATAAACGTAATGCGTATTTGGCGTGTATGGTAATACGTTGTAGGCGTGCTGTCCTGGGAGAGGGCTCCTAGCCGGGAATGGCCCGAACCCAGTGAACCCCCCCCGTGTGATTAGAATTCTAGTGATATTGGTGGAGAAGGGGTGGTGGAGGGATGCTGCTTAACCGTCAACTAGATGGAGGTAAGACAGCTGTATTTATGTCCCAGGGTTGATTATCTAGATTGTGTACCACCTGTGCTAATTAGCCTGAGTATCTGACGTGCTCCTCCCGAACTTAGTTTATAAACTTCGTTTCTAAACTTCATTTGTTTAGATAGACTGGCAGTACAAGATTGTGAGATGCATTATATCAATGCTTGGCTAAAGAGATGTGTCTTTAATCCATATTTAAACAGAGAGAGTGTGTCTGAACCCCGAACGTTATCAGGAAGGCTATCCCAGAGTTTAGGAGCCAGATATGAAAAAGTTCTACCTCCTTTAGTGGACTTTGCTATCCTAGGTACTACCAAGAGTCCAGAGTTTTGCGACCTTAGGGAGCGGGTTGGATTGTAGCGTGATAGAAGATTAGTTAGGTACGCAGGAGCTAAATCATTTAGGGCCTTACAGGCAAGTAATAATATTTTGTAACTGATACGAAACTTAATAGGTAGCCAGTGCAGTGACTGTAAAATTGGAGTAATATGATCATATTTTCTTGACCTGGTAAGGACTCTAGCCGCAGCATTTTGTACTATCTGTAGCTTGTTTATTGAAGATGCAGGACAACCACCTAGCAGTGCATTACAATAGTCCAGTCTAGAGGTCATGAATGCATGAAATCAAGCATTCTGCGTTAGTTCAGGCAGGCCTCGTAGTCAAGCTCCTCTATTAGCTGATTGGAGAAATTCAAACCCGGCCCCTATCAGCTGATCCGACTCCCAAGCTCTCAATTGGCAAATCTCAAACAGGGCGCCTTACTTAAACCCGGCTTCTGTTGCTTGCTTTGCTGCTTCCTCTGTACGCTGCTTGCAAGAACCTCACTCTATGTTGCCGTACCATGAAATTACACTTGTTTTTGTTTTACTCACCCAGCTGGTTATCATGTCTTCTGCTGCCAATGACGAAGATCCGTGGGTCGAATCAATCGAAGAATCTCAACAACATCAAAGCCAAACAGGGGAAGCTATTCTAGATGAGAACAATGTTTCTGTCCGTCGGAGCACTCGTTTGGCAAGTAAATCCTCTTGTCCTTCCGGCATTAGCGACTGGCCTCTGCCTAAGATATTGGAGGTTCTGTTTAAAAGCCATATCCCGGTTCCGACCGGAGCTACTCATGAGGAACTGTTTACCTTGCTTTGTGAAAGTATTGATGTCCCAGCTCCCCAGTCTCCACCTCCTCCTCAAATCTCCGGCAAGAAAAATATGCAGAAAAGGAAAAACCTCGAGCCGGCTTCCACTTCGGCCACTGGTGCACCCAAACGGGCATGTGGTCTTTCCAGCTCAGCCCGATCAAGCCACTCCACAATTCAAAACAATGATCCAGTGTTGTCAACATTGTCAAGTATCCAGTCTTCGATCTCTAACATAAACTCCAGAATCCAGGCTCTGGAGTCTGGCTCAACATCCAGGATATCGGAAAATCTTCTCTCCGGCCCGGCTTCCTCGAACACCGCGTCAACCACGGTCACGGTGCGACTACCTGGAGCCGAGCAACAGGTTGATGACATCATTCTGGCGACAATCCTGCGGAGGACTATGGGAAGTGCAGTTCCCGTGTCCACTGGTTCTACATTCTTTTCGCCAACTGCTGCAATCTCCCATCAGTTGAGAAGCCAAATAATTGCAGGTAATGATGTCAACCTTGTAAAAATATTACTGGGCCCAGAATTAAGTGACGGGCGTGTTGTTGATTGTGGCGATGTGTCCGTCATGCTTAAAGACAATGACCCCCGACTTTCAAAAACTTTGACTCTGGCTGAATTTATCGTAGCATTTGGAGTTTTCAGAGATGTTATATGCGAAGTTTTTCCGTCTCGTAGAGCCGAGCTAGACACGTATTTGGCTATTATCGCTGACTTATCTCTCACATATGGAGGAACTCTCTTTTATGAATATCATAAATCTTTATCCGCAAAAGCTGCCATGTTCATTCAGCGATTCAATCAGAGACTGGATTGGTCTGTAGTCGACTTAACTCTCATCAGCAGACACTTTACCGGTCATCAAGCTCTCTCCTGCTCGATCTGCGGCTCTCACACTCACACGCCCAATCTATGCCCAAAAACTGTCGCTCTCCAATCTCCTAAACCTGGCTCAAGCTTGCAACCTGATCCTAAGTTACTGTGGAGACGGCCACTCCAAATCCGTGTGCCCGAGACGAACACGCTTTATGAAAAAGGAGAAAAAGAAATAAATCCATCAACCCCAGTCAACATTTCAAAGCTGGGTCGGGCGTTGAGAAATCACCCTAATCGCTGTTTCGTCAATTACTTAATAACTGGTCTTGTTCAAGGTTTTTTTTTGCAGGGTTGTCTTGGATGCCTGATTATTCTCTAGTCTGTAAAAACTTGCTTTCTGCTTTAAAGGAGCCTGAAGTAGTCGATTCTTTGTTCGAGAAGGAGGTTAAGAAAGGATTTATGATTGGGCCATTTGATGATCCTCCCTTTCCTGACTATCGAATTAATCCGATAGGAATCGCGACTCGTAAATATTCAGGGAAAAAGCGTTTAATTATTGATCTATCTGCCCCTCATAATGATGCAGCTCAAAGTGTTAACAGTCTCATTCCTCTAGCTCCTTTTTCTCTGTTTTACGCTACCATTGATGATGCAATAAAGTTAATCAAAAAAGCAGGTCGGGGTGCTTGGCTCACAAAAGCAGATATCTCGGACGCTTTTAAAGTCATGCCTTTAAATCCATCGCAATGGCATTTATTTGGCGTTAAATGGCAAAATAAGTTGTATTTTTCGGTTAGGCTCACCTTTGGCTGTCGCCGCAGTCCAAAAATATTTGATACTCTGTCAGAGGTGCTGTGTTGGATTCTTCTCAATAACTGCAAATTGCCGTTCGTACTTCATCTCTTAGATTATTTTTTGCTAGTCGACTACCCACATGTTAAGCCGGACCGTTGCATCTCGGCGCTAAAGTGCACCTTCAACGATTTGGGTGTTCCTCTTTCCGAGGAGAAAACACTAGGTCCTCTTAAAGCCATTGGATTTTTAGGCATCACATTAGATTCTAACTTAATGCAAGCTTCCCTGCCGTCAGAGAAAATAAATAAAAAATCTGCATCTTTTTCTAAAAGAGATTTGCTCTCTTTACTTGGCCATCTTAATTTCGGGATGCGGATAATTCCACAGGGAAGGTCTTTCATAGCCAGGCTCCTTGACCTCTCAAAGTCAGTTAAAGACCTTAATGATATAGTTACCCTAGATGAAGGTTGCAGATCAGATCTCCGATTCTGGTCTTTGCTCCTTATTAACTGGAACGGCATCTCGTTTTTCTATTATGATGAGCTGGAGTCTTCTGCAACCCTTAAATTATACACAGATGCCGCGCCTTCCGTTGGTTTTGGGGGGCTATTTAATGGTCAGTGGTTTGCTAGTGCATGGCCAAATGAACTGCTATCTGTACCTGTTAATACCCCGTCAACTGCTTTGTTGGAGTTGTACCCTATCGTGATAGCTTGTATTTTGTGGGGTAAGCACTGGTCAAGGAAACAAATTATGTTCTAAATAAAAAGTTGACTAAAGGCTTGTCTATGGTATTCTTTTTGACTTAAGAGGTCCTGACTGAACTAACTTTTCAGCATCAGAAACACTTAACATGTTCCGTAGCTTGGAAATGTTTCTAAGATGGAAGAATGCTGTTTTTGTAACATTGGAAATATGATTTTCAAAAGATAGGTTGCTGTCTAATATAACACCCAGATTTTTAACTGTAGAGGAAGTAACAGTACATCCGTCTAGTTGCAAATTGTGATCCAAGAGATTCTGTGTACTGTTTTTAGGTCCAATAAGTAATATCTCTGTCTTATCTGAATTTAATAGGAGAAAATTACTGGTCATTCAATCTTTTATATTTTTAACACACTCCGTTAGCTTAGATAGTTTAGAGGTTTCATCTGGTTTTGTTGAGATATATAGTTGAGTGTCATCAGCATAACAATGGAAACTAATCCCGTATTTTCTAATAATATTACCAAGGGGCAACATGTATAATGAAAATAATAGAGGACCTAGGACAGATCCTTGTGGTACTCCATACTTTACTGGTGATAATTGAGATGACTCCCCATTTAAATAAAGTGGTAGCGATCGGACAGGTAGGATCTAAACCATCTTAGAGCCTGCCCTTGAATACCTGTATAGTTTTGTAATCAATCTATGAGTATGTCATGATCTAAAGTGTCGAACGCAGCACTAAGATCAAGTAAAACTAGCAATGAGATGCAGCCTTTGTCTGACGCAAGAAGCAAGTCATTTGTAATTTTAACAAGTGCAGTTTCTGTGCTATGGCGGGGCCTGAAACCTGACTGAAATTCTTCATAGATATCATTTTTTAGCAAAAAGGAGCACAATTGAGCAGACACTACTTTTTATATGTTTTTGACATAAACGGAAGATTTGAAATGGGCCTGTAATTTGCCAGTTCACAAGGATCTAGTTTTGGTTTCTTAATAAGAGGCTTAATAACTGCCAGCTTAAATGGTTTTGGGACGTGACCTAACGATAACGAGGAGTTAATAATATTGAGAAGAGGTTCTTCTGCTACAGGTAACAACTCTTTCAATAGTTTATTGAGTACAGGATCTAATAAACATGTTGTTGGTTTAGATGCAGTGATAAGTTTATTTAGCTCATCCTGTCCTATAGTTGTAAAGCAGTTTTTCTTTGGGTGCGATGAATGAAGCTGAAGTACTAGACGCTGTAGTATCTACATTTGTTATTGTATTTCTGATATTATCTATTTTATCAGTAAAGAAATTCATAAAGTCATTACTATTAAACTGTGAGGAATATTTAGATCGGGTGACATCTGTTTATTTGTTAATCTAGCCACTGTGCTAAATAAAAACCTTGGGTTGTTTGGGTGATTATCTTTGATTTTGTGGATATACTCGGGTTCTTGCAGTTTTTAGAGCCTGTCTATAGCTGGACATACTGTTTTTCCACGCAATATCTAAAGTGGACTATCAAAATAAAGTGTTACCCAAACTCATAATAACCACTTGAACGTACATGAATATGAAGAGAAGCAAATATATAGCCCATTATACCTCCGAAATGGTGCTCGTTAAGTTGCACTTGCATACTGCTAACTTTAGGTTGCTTTATCAGTATTTGTAATGTTGTGTAGTTCCAGACTCAGCATGAGCGTTATGTGTTAGTTGTGTTCCCAGCACAGTCTCTCAAATTCACACGAGAGCGTCTCTTCCTCCGGCTGTGATGTGCAGTCATTGTAAGAGTCGCCCACGCCTGCCCCTCTATCAGGATGCTCTTCCCCTCAGAACGGATCTGCAGTGGGGCTATGAGCAGCGGCTGTGAGTTCATGATGGAGGTGAATGTGTTCTCATGCCACGAGCAAACACATGTGTCTCTGCAGCGGTTAGACGGGACTCAATCAGGCCAGAAGGACTGGAATACTCTCTCTATTGCAGCAGCAGCACCTCAGCGTCTGAGAAATCCCATTGTCAAAATACGCCAAACACACACACACATACACTCGCTCTCTCTCTCACACACACACACACACACACACACACACACACACACACACACACACACACACAACACACACACAACACACACACACACACACACACACAACACACATACACACACATTTACACTCGCTCACACGCAACACACACACACACACACACACACACACACACACACACACCACACACACACAACACACACATACACTCGCTCTCTCTCACACACAACACACACACACACACCACACACAGCGTGTTGGTTTTTATGGTTTACGGGGACTTTCATAGGCGTAATGGTTTTTATACTGTACAAACTGTATGTGCTATTGCCCTACACTACCCTACACCTAAACTTAGCCCTCACAGGAGACGGTGCATTTCTATTTTCCATCAAAAAAACTCACTCTGTATGATTTATAAGCGTTTTAAATTATGGGGACACTGAAAATGTCCTCATAAATCACCTTCTCCTTGTCATACCCATGTCATTATACAAATTGTCCTCATAAACCACATAAACATGCCCACACACACACACATACACACACACATTCACACTCGCTCACACGCACACTCACACACACACACACACACACACACACACACACACACACTAACACCTACTGCCTAAAATAGGAGCCTTTGAGAGTGGAGGATTCAGCCCAATTTATCTCCCAGAAAGATCCTCTTCATGATGCATCTAAGAAACCAATCATAAGCACTGAAATAAAGCAAATATAATGTTTTAACTCAAGCCCTGTTCACACAACAAGCGACATGCAACCACAAAGTGACACAATTCCATTCATTTCAATGGAGAGCTGGCGATTTCCGGCGACACGAGCAACAGAGACCATTGGCGACCTGAGGGGGCGTGTCCAGCAATGCAACAAAGTTCAGAATCCTTCAACTTTATACAAATGAGGAGAGACTTTCAGGAGCGACAGCCAATAGGAAATTAGATGGCAGAGCTCATGTGATCGGTCTCCTCTCAGCCGTAGATAAACATATGCAATGGAAAAAAGTAGGCTCTGTTTCTCAAACCTCAGCCTGCCTTCTCTTTGCTTCTCATTGATGAAGGGCTTTTTTCTTTCTTTGCATGACTTTAGCCCGGCCCCTAGGAGCCTGTTTCGAATCATCCTCGCTGTGCACTTCACCCCAGCTGCCATTGTTTTTATAGGTCACTTGATGTCATCCTACGCTTGTTGAGTGACATTCAAATGAGTTGGCGGTCATCCCGGTCTGTAACTGAGTTATTTGAGACTGTATTGCATTGGTTTAGTTATTTGAGACTGTATTGCACTGGTTTAGGGTAGTTGAATTCGCACTGGTGCGTCGGTCAGAACACAGGAGGCGGCATGAATAAGAATCAACAGTCTTTAATTAAAGATCAGCAAATTATCAGCACGAAACTGCACAGCCAGACCACAGGGCATTACGTGGTATAATCTTCACAGTAGTGATATGTGAGGTAACTGTAGGCATGTGTGTGGTATGTTGTCATTACCGCACAACTTGAACACATATATAATAATAATAATTTGTTACATTTATATAGCGCTTTTCTAGACACTCAAAGCGCTTTACATAGTAAGGGGGCTATCTCCTCATCCACCACCAATGTGCAGCATCCACCTGGATGATGCGACGGCAGCCATAGTGCGCCAGAACGCCCACCACACACCAGCTTATTGGTGGAGAGGAGACAGAGTGATGAAGCCAATCAGTGTATGGGGATGATTAGGAGGCCAGTGGGCTAGTTTGGCCAGGATGCCGGGGTAACACCCCTACTCTTTTTCGAAGGACATCCTGGGATTTTTAATGACCACAGAGAGTCAGGACCTCGGTTTAACGTCTCATCCGAAGGACGGTGCTTTTTCCAGTATAGTGTCCCCTTCACTATACTGGGGCATTAGGACCCACACAGACCACAGGGTGAGCACCCCCTGCTGGTCTCACTAACACCTCTTCCAGCAGCAACCTAGTTTTTCCCAGGAGGTCTCCCATCCAGGTACTGACCAGGCTCAACCCTGCTTAGCTTCAGTGGGCAACCGGTCTTGGGCTGCAGGGTGATATGGCTGCCTATATCTTCAACCAAGCAAAGTTAAACTCAGTCCGTATTCTGGAGAACCCTATGCGGTACCTCATGCAGTCGGCTGAACCGGAACTGAAAGTTACTGACATACGCAGTAACCCGTGACCTGATTGGTCATTCCTTCTCAACATTGCCGCCCCCAAATATGTTGAACATATTTGCTCCTTTAATAGAATAGTCAGTTAGGGAGTTGTCTTTGGCATATTCATCAAGGGCAGGAAGAGGAATTAGTCTGGTGACTGGTCAGGTATATGTTTTATTCTTGACCTGGATCTCCACTGCTCGGATGTGACTGTCTGATCCAGGAAAGGTCTTAATGACTTAAGCCACTAACCACATAGTACGTGGAAGTTGTGGGTCTACAAGCATGGCAATAGTTCCTGGGGAAATGTAACTCACATCTGTGTGCCATTTGTGACAAACCTGGAGTGTTGGCAAGTAGTGTCTAATAAAGCTTGACCAGAACTTATCTGTAAGCACCTGGCTTTGCCTCCATCTCTGTAAGCTCCTATAACCTCTGTAGTTGGGTATAAAACAGGTGGTAGTGAACTATCAGGCCGACCCTTGAGCAGGTAATTGGGCGTAACGGGGTCAAAGTCTGCAATATTGGAAGAAGTATACCCCAGCAGCCTACTGTTTAGGATCCCTTCCACTTCTATGAGTACAGTCAAGAGGACCTCTTTAGTTACTGTTTGTGAGCCAATGGTGATACGAAGAGCGGTTTTGACCGAACGAATCTCACGCTCCCAGGCACCACCAAAGTGTGGAGCGTTTGGTGGGTTGAAATGGAAGGATATTTTCTGCTTAGCCAGATGCTGTTGCAGTTTAGGGCTGAGAGATGTACAGCCTCCTGTAGTTCCTTTTCTCCACCATGAAAGTTTGTTCCCTGGTCCGAAAACAACTTGCAAGGCTTACCACGACAGACCACAAACCTCCTCAGGGCCATCAAGAAAGAATCATGTCTATGGAGGTAAGTAGGTCAAGGTGAACACATCTTGCAGTAAGGCACTTAAAGATTATCCCCCATCACTTCTCGCGCTGTATACCAATATTTATTTGAAATGGCCCAAAGCAGTCCTTGCCAGTACTATAGAAAAGTGTTTTTTGTAGTCATAATCTGGCTTGTGGCAGATCTGCCATTTTTGGAATGACTGGTTTGGCCTTCCACTTCTTACATTCTTTGCATAAATGTTGCTGCCTACGGATAGCTTCCCGACCTCTTAATACCCAAAAGCTTCTCCTTATTTCTGCAAATATTCGCTCTGGTCCTGGGTGGCAGAGCTTGTTGTCATAGTCCTTTATTAATAGCTTAGTGACTGTGTGATGAGGATCCAGCACGACGGAGGCAACCACCAACTCGAATGATCTGACAGGACTCATCATATTCTGGTGCCAAGGTTAACAGCCGACTGTTTGAGGGTATGGGTCTTTTCGCTTTGAGCAATTTGTACTCCTCAGGGAAACTGTCAATTTGCGATTTCTGGAAGATGGGCATTTCTGCAGCCTGGTAATCTGCTGCTGACGGTTTTTCAGCACGTTTATGTATTTGAACTGTTGCTTCTATGACAATGCCACAGAAAATTCCCATTCGTTGTTCATCTTTATTCATAGGAACTTTTAGAAGAGGGGCAGCTGGCCATTCAGGTTCTGGTCTGAGTAAAAACGATGGAACTTGGCTCCACTTGTTGGGTACTGACAGCTCCTCAAGCATTCTACCTCGAGAGATATCCTCGACCACATGACCACTTTACTGATTTCCAAAGTGAGCTCAGTTTCAAGGAGTTTCGCCAGTTGAGCACCATTCAGGGCTGCACATAATTCCAGTCTGGGAATGGTCTGTCATCGCTTGGGGGCAACTCTGGATTTCGCTATAATGAAGGTAAGCTGGATTTGGCCTTGGTGATCTTATGTGCATAGATAGGCTACAGACCCATACGCCTGTTCAGAAGCATCACCGAATATATGGATCTGTCTGGAAAACTTAGACTGGTCTGTACCTGGAAGTTCTTCTTGCCAGTTTTTCTAGGATTTTTCAGGAGATCCTCAGTCAGATTGTGGCCAACCCATTCCCGTTGTTTATCCCACAGTCTTTGGACTAACAGTTTAGCTCGAGTAGTGATGAAGCCAAGGGGAACATACTGGGTCGCCAGTACTCTATAGATGTAGCGCAGAGTACAGTCCTGTCTTTACTTGACGGGGTTTGTAGCCAAATATATCTGACTGACAGTGCCATCTCAATCCTAGGGTGGATTCCTGGGGTTCATTTCCGTCTTGGGATAACCACAGCTAAGTACTGTCAGATCGTGCTTCAGATGGCAGGTGCTCAATTACACTGGGCACGTTACTTGCCCACTGGCGATGTTGGAAACCTCCAGTGGCAAGAAGTTCACAAAGTTTATCCACTAACTGTCTAGCTTCCTGGGGTGATGGAAGACTCTGTAGGCAATTATCCAAGTAGAAGTTACTCTTTACTGTGGATCTCATCTCATTATCAAGTTCTGTGTAGTCCATAACATGCCGCTGCACCACATGAATGGCACAACATGGGCTACATGTTGTACTAAAGGGCAAATATGTCTGGAGGCCTGTTCCTGTCTAAGTAAAATTAGAACCCTATGCGGTACCTCGTGCAGTTGGCTCAACCGGAACTGAAAGTTACTGACGTACACAGTAACCCGTGACCTGACTGTTCATTTCTTCTCAACACGGTCAGTGGAGAGTCGTTTTTGCCCTCTGCCTGTCTCTAGCTTTGTTGTCCCCAATGTCTGAAGCTTGACTTTTGAACTGCTGTCTTTGAAATTTTAAGGATGAAACCCTCACTTAATACTTTTCTTTTCAACTCTTTTGGCATGGCTAATAGTTATTATTTGATGCCAATTATTTTGGAGGTACTGATAGCAATGTTTTTGACATCCAGCTGCTCGTATTGCAAGAGGACAGTGATGCCCACAGTAGTGGTTTTTATACTTAAAAATGATTTGGTTGAGATGATCACCTAATCAGTACTTAGTTAAGCAGAATCAGGTGCGCCTGTGCTGGGATTCAACACTGTTATGGAAAGGCTCCATACATGTAGAGATGCGGACTTCAGAAACATTTATAGCGGTCTCTTCATTTTTTTCCAGAGCTGTACGGCTGAAATCACAGAATGGCCGTTGTCTTTATCTTATGTCTATGGTGATTTTGTCAAACGATTATAAATCAGGATTTTAGTGCAGAGCAGTACTTTGAAAGTGTTTACCAGCTAACACATTTAGGTTATAAAAACATGGTGGGAACATTGTTTTGAAATGTTTCTAAAACACAGAAATATCCAGTTTTCTTGTAATGATTATGCCATTATTTAACGGCTACAAAATGGTATTTCGTACAATATTTTACTAAATTATTATAACCAAAAATATAAACTTATTTTAACATTTCATTGTAATATTCCAAGTTACATTTGAGGTGTTCGAGCAGGCTTTAGCTAATTTCCATTGAAGGCAGTTGTGCACAGTGGTCTTCAGTATCACATATAACACATTTGACTATACAGCCGATGTGTTCCCAATCCTAGTGACTTGCCTTGCTGTCTGATATCTACTAAAGCAACCTAACGGCCCCATTACCTCATAAATGACTGATTTTCTGCAGTGACTCCAAGATATGGAGGATTGATATTAACATGTTGCTGAGCTAATGAGATAACACTCCAATCAGAATAAATATCACAAACAAATAGTGGGTAAAATATATGTATTAATTACCTCAGAGTGCTCCAGGGATGTTGTATATTGTAGACCAAATCCTGGAAACGAGATGCATTTTAGCACTTCTAGTTAAGTCAGTCGCATGGTAGCGACTGGGTTTTTGGTTAAAAGCCTGAAATAAGATCAGTGTTTTACACAAGCTTAAGATCATTTCACATTTGATTCCATATATTCAATGCATCAGTAACCACAAAAATAAACCATCACAGCAGACCATTACACTTTTCCGTACTGAATGAAATTAATCAGTTCTAATCAATAATCCACCATGTTGGATTGGTTTTTCACTCGTTGTAATGCACTCGGGTTCGTCTTCTGCATGATAGTTTTTGTTTGGTTTAGAAAGGAACATAATTTGCTTTTCTAGGCTGCATTTGAGCCCTTATTGTCGTCTAGTAGGCAGTTCACTAGATGTCTTGCATACATTGGATGGCATGATTAGGATCCTCATTATAAGGAAGTCCGTTTGCCAGCTAAGCCCTGTACAATCAGAGCTCAGCGAGCAGCTGCTTCCATGCGACCGCTGCAGATCACTAGACTGATACACATACACTGAATAACCACACTCAACTCCACGAGGTGTGCAGGACATGTGCGCTTTATTCAGAGCCATTAACGCTGGTGTGTGGAATCTAATGGTGTGGCCAAGCAGATGCATCAGAGATGTGTTTAGCGTGTTCAAAGCCTGTATTTGCCGTTCTTCCTTCATGAGGTATTAATAGAAGCAGCAACGCTGACAGGGTCAGTCTCTCTTATGATGTGACATCTATTACAAACACACAAGTCCTCACTGGGGAAAACATGGGAGATACAAAAGACTATTGAGATGAAGAAGCATTTTCTGACGCGTGTCAGTTCAATAATAGCTCTGCTGCAGCAAAGAAAGCTCAGACCCTTTCTAATTAGCATACGTTTTAAAGTAAATGGAAATAGATACCAATGTCATCTGGTCTAGAACAGGTTTAAAACACCTGAATATGATGATCCACTTTGTTAAATATAAAGACAGCTGCTTTATGTTTTCATATATAAAGACTTATTGAGACTGAGAAAAGCTTTTATTTCTCATTGTATAAAGTATTAACATTACAGCTTTTGGTAACACATCATTGATGAATAACTACACAAGAACAATGCAATATTAGCAGTAACTACTAGTAACTAACAAGAAACTCTAATGAATGAATTATTAAATAATAGTGCTTAGTCGAATGTGGTAGTTAACTATTAACTAATCAGTGACTAATGTTTTTTCATACCTCCACTGCTAAGAGCTACTGTATACAGGTTCATAATTAATATGAATGATATATAATGTATAATTCATTCTAAAATCAATGTTATGGTAACCCACTAGTTATGACTCAAGTGTTACCAAATTCTTCTGAAAGAATTATGAATTATTTGGATCAGTATAAAAGAGAAGATAATGATAACTCTTTAGTAATTACTGAAGTCATTGTTAACCTTTGAGAGTTTTGTAAGGTTTTGGTTAGTAATTAATTTAGTTAGATTTGGTAACATTTAAATCATTACTAGTGAGTTACCGTGATCTTCACTTTAGAATACTGATCCAAATAATTTAATAATTTCTTCAGAAGGCTGTAGTGACACTTGAGTCATTACCAGTGTTGGGGGGGTAACGCTTTACAAGTAACGCGAGTTGCGTAATAATATTACTTTTTTCAAGTAACTAGTAAAGTAAAGCATTACTTTTTAATTTACTAGAAACTATCTAAGTTACTTTTTTTCCATTTATTGACGACAGTGCGCCGTGTGAACATCTTACTGTAGATATATTCTAGACTAAATATGAATGTGTATTAATTCATCCCACTCGCAAAAAAACAGATTCAGTATTCATCAAAATGAATTAAAACAGTGAAATTGTCAGACTTTGTCTTCCTTTTCCTTGTGTTTCCACAACCTTATATGGTCCTTCCTGTTTCCTGTCATTAGTTCATTCATCCCCATCTGTGTTTGATTTGCTCCTCACCTGATGCTGTTTCCCGTGATTATGTTATGTGTTCATAAGCCCTGAGTTTTCCCTGAGTCCTGGTCCGTCAACTCGTCTATGTACGTTGATGTAGTTGTGTGTCTTGTGTTCCTTCATTAAATCCCATTATTTACCTTACCTCTCGTCTCCCGCGTCCTTCCCGCTACACGACCGTGACAGAAATACAAACTCAGAATATGACACAAACCTGCAATAATTAAATATGTTAAATAACACAAATATATCTAATCTCATTTTATTAACCGATGTGTTTGCTGCTGACCTTTGATAATCCATTTCAACCATACTAATAAGAAAAAAATACTTTAGATAAACTAACAATGTTTTGTATTGCTGAAGAGTGTTGAATTTTCTCCTGTGTTCTTCTGTACAGACGTGATTTACTCGTCCTTCAGCCTGAGGTTTATTCATTACACTTTTTGGTGTGAAAGGGTTTTATATTTAGACTCTCATTCTGACGGCACCCATTCACTTCAGAGCATCCATTGCTGAGACACATTTTTACAAACCTGATGAAGAAACAAATTCATCCTGATCTTGTCAATTCTTTTTCATTGTGTGTCTTCTAGGATCTCACTGTGAGAAATCTAAAAGGCTCACTTCATTTCATCATTTCAATTATTCCTACATAAAAAATCAATAAAAAGTGAGCCCAGGTTTACACAGGAGTGTCAGTGAGAACGTGTGCTGTTTAGACAGACAGGAACACAGTGTCCATCCCGGGCCTACAGTTAATTAGGGTTCAGAACATCCCCTTCACGGACAAACACGGCCCGCTTTATGAGATTTATCAATTAGTCATGCATTATTCATCTGTTCTGCACCGTAAGCCTGAATGAACCACACATCCATGAATCAAAAAATGAGCAAAACACAGAAAGAGAGGGAGAGAGGAATAAGAGTCAATATATATAGTAGTGGTGGGCCGTTATCGGCATTAACGTGCTGCGTTAACGTGAGACTCTTATCGGGCAATAAAAAAAATATCGCCGTTAATCTATTCTCAAAGTTGGGTTAGGAGCTGGGTCTGTACTACGCAAGCTATGATGACTTTCACCCTGATATTTTAGCGCGGATGTATACCTAGCCGAATTGCACTGTAGGGGGCGAGAACGAGTCTTCGAACTAGAGGCTCGCAGTCCGTGATGGACAGATTGTTAACGGCTGGTCTATGTGGTAATACAATCGGGCAGGACATCCAAACACTCACCTATCATTCATCAACCTCAAATATGGCTTTTCACCTGAAAGATGTATGTAGTAGCAACTTTACATGGCCGCTCAATATGATGTTAACCTAGAGAAATGTGCGCTATTGAAGTGTTTGTGTGGAAGCGCGTTTGCTGCAGGACAGGCTCCGGTGCGCTCACTTGCTCTTAAAATCTCCGTCATTTTTGGTCATACAGATAAAAGTAGCCTAATACATCTTTCGAATCTGTAAAGACTCTACGTTTATTTGTGTGCACTCAGAATAACAACGAAACGTTGCGCTTTTAAGCAAACAGGATGCGCTTTAGGTCTCATGTGAACTTGAGCGAGAAACTTCGAAACTTTATAGATATATAAAAATATATCTATAGAGAGTGAAATGTCTAAAAAATAAAAATAGAAGACGTGTGTGTTAGCATGGATGATTTACATGAAATTTAATCTGTGCAACACTGTGCATAAGATGGCTTTCAGTTCAATATAATAACAAAAAACGACATTTTGGGTTTTTATTCAACTAATAAGGTGGGCACGCTGTGATCTGTATTATATTTTACTGTAATTGACAGTTATCAAAAAAAAAAAAAAAAAAAACCCAACACGGGAGTGGGAGGGAATGGGAGTCATTCTTCCGGGAGTGGAACGGGATTTTCCTCCAGTTTTTTCGTGGGATTGGGACGGGAAGAGATTAAAGTTTGTGATGCATTTTGGAAACAGGAGATGCGCCCCTGGTCTAATGCGCCACCTGGCTTGAGAAACCCGTTCTCAAAGACTTACTTTTAGTCATTATTTGGGTAGCACACATATTCTGAATGCCTTCGGCAGAATTCAAATGAGCCATTTTAATCTAGATTAATCTAGATTAAAAAAATTAATCTATGCCCACCACTAATATATAGACACACTCAGGGTAGCTAATAATTAATAATAAGAACATATCGACAGCTTGAAACAGGATTACACTAAAAACATGTGACATTCAATACACAGCAAACTGAACTTTGATGTAAAATATCATTTCTTTATGTGATAATAAACAAATCATTAAGCCTAATCTAATCCTGTCAGCAGCAATAACCGTGTGTTAACATATCAAAATGAATATGAAAATATAGTCTCTAATTACATTACAGCGCAGATTAAGTTCAAAGCAGCACATAAACATAAGACCGAAATATGAAACCCTTCGGCATTATTATATTAGACGTTCTCATTGTACGTCTCTGTGGAGATGGAGATTATGTAATTGGGCTTTTAGGAGCTCATGCACTTGTTGGCCGCTGAAA